>CM040746.1:16180289-16467789 GCA_022829145.1 Albula goreensis | reverse complement strand
TGTATGTGTATGTGTGTACACATTGCCTCATAAGCTGCAGGTGCTCTGTGGCACTGCAGTGGTGTTTTCCCAGGCGGAATCTGCCAGGCAGGAACTGTTTCAGAGCGCAAATGTCTGCTCCAAGAAGCAAGGATGTGTGTCAAAAGGCAGCCAGACTCAACAGGCTTTGTGACATCACACCAATGTTCCAACATGGTCTGTCACAGCAGATCCTCCCATCCTAATGCTCAGAGATGGGTCAATCTAGAGGCCAATGTGGAGGCTTTGATGGTGCCACTGCAATTTGACTGGCTTTTCAGGTTTGGATTTGTGGGTTTTGAGCATCTCTGAGAAAATCAGAGTTGATGGGAATTTAGTGGCTAGCTTTCTTATGAATATTGACTGAAGGCTGGTATCGGGAAGAGAATCTTATTGCTCCTGCTCATTATAATTGCATTTTGTAATGAAATTGATATCCTGTAATGGAATTGATCTTCTTCCACTGACTCAAGTTGTGATTACAGCACATTGCTAACTGGAGTGGTGGTTGGGGTTTTTTTTAATGGTGCCTTGTAACTTGTGTGTGTGTGTGTGTGTGTGTGTGTGTGTGTGTGTGTGTGTGTGTGTGTGTGTGTGTGTGTGTGTGTGTGTGTGTGTGTGTGTGCAAGCGTGCATACATACCTGTGTATATGTGTATTGAGAAAGTTTGTTGTGTATTCTCTTTGTGTCTCCCTATCTCTCTCATTGGTAATAATCTTGTTGTTCACACAACAGTGTGGGGAGGAAGTATGAGGCAGTCTTTCCAAGCTTTTCTCCTCAAGGGAGGTTTCTCTCTGTTTCTTTCAAAACACAAACACACACACACTCACATGCAACTCAGCTACAGTGCTCTCACACAGCACCCCACAGCATTTACCGTAGGAAACAGGAAGTGACAGCAAATCCATGTTACACAGCTGCCCACTTGAAAATCAGTACATGATTTATTGCCAGTGATGTTAAGAATGAGTGATTATGGTTGCCATGTGAAAGAATGAATGGATATTAAGTACATTGTGTGTATTAAATACTTTGCCAGTGAAAAGAATGGATGTGACTGTGCTCCCTCCTCTCTGTGTCACAGTCGCTCTGGGGCGCAACCAGCCCCTAAAGAGGGAGAAGCCCAAATGGAAGAGCGACTACCCCATGACGGATGGCCAGCTGAGGAGCAAGCGTGATGAATTCTGGGACACAGCGCCTGCCTTCGAGGGCCGAAAGGAGATCTGGGACGCGCTCAAGGCAGCCGCCCTAGCCTTTGAGAGCAATGACCACGAGCTGGCGCAGGCCATCATCGACGGAGCCAGCATAACGCTGCCACACGGTACTGCCGGGGGTTCCCCTGGGGCCTGCTCCGCCATCACAACACCCCTGCTTTGTGCTGCTCCTCTCTGTCTCTCCATAGCCCTGGGGTTCTCTCTTTTACCACATAAGTCCTTATCTTGTCTGTATCTTGTCTTTCCCTCATATTCTCTCAATCGCTGTGTTTCCCTCTTTCAGCCTTTCATCTATGTATGGTCCTCACTCTTTGTACATCCCTGTCCTCTTGTTTCCCCCCCCCCCACCTTTTGCATCGTCTGTGTGGCATTTGTGTCGGCGCTCCTCCGATCAGCTCCTGCGGCTGTCCGGGCAGACAGATAAACACTGGGAAAGGATGAAACGAGTGGAGACCCGCTGTATCACTCAGCGTGGAGTCCCAGAGCTCCTCATAGCGAGCCTTCTGCAGAATGGACAGATAAATAAGTAAACATGCTCACTGGGGCTAATAAAGTAGAGAGAAGCAGGGGTGAGGGAGGGCTGGGAGGCAGCTGGGGGCGGGGCGAGGCACACGGCAGGTCTCCACCAGGGTGAGTGTCCTCCCATGATGGCGCTAATAGAAGCCTGGGGGGACCATACGCCCCAAGCCCAGCCACTCCCACCTTGCAGTTTTATTAAGACAAACAGCCCTAATGGTTCCCAGTGCTGACAGCTCAGCAGGTGAAAGAGAAGAGCCAATGGGCCCAACCAGCACTCATATCCCCACTGCGCTTCCAATCAAACACTCATTACACAAGCTTTACTGATACACACATCATGGTGGAGTGGGTTTCCTCAGTGTCTGGACCACATACGAGAGAGAGACACGGAGAGGGGGGAGGGAGGAATGGAAAAGGAGAGCTCGTGATTGGAGTATGAGTCGCCATGTGATGTCCAAATGGGAAGGATTTACACGTGACTGATTTGATCAAAGCAATCATTTTGCTTTCCCATGGAGGGGAAAGGTTTTGCTTGGTGGATGCAGAATTCTATTGCCCAGACAGCATGTTGACTGTGGCCAGTAACTGAGTCTAACCAGGAGCCTGCAGCAGCAGGACACGCTGAGCTGAAGGCAGCCAGGATACCTTGGGTTCCTCACATTAGTGTCCTCCAACCCCTGCACCGCCTGCTTACCAGTTGTCACCACTGATAGAAAGCACCTTAGTGTGTTGTGCAGCTAATGCAGAAAATATCCACTTGCATGAGTGTCGCAGAGTTTAAGCTGTATCACCCCAGGTAATAGTAATAGTAGGCTAGGGTATAACATAATCGGCAATAACAACATGGGAAGAAGAAGGGATGGGGAAACGGTCGGCAATTGACAAAACCAGGAGAATAGGGATCATTTAACCTCATTTCCCCGTTTCAAAGGAGAGATGACATCCTATCCCTGTCACTGCATTGTGCTGTTTTTCAGTAGGTGTCTCGATTGGCTATAAGAATTCAGAGGAAGTGGTTGGTTGGACATACCAATTATTTATAAATTTGCCTAGTTCTTGCTTATCATCGCCCTCCTCTATACTGGATAGATAGCCATACTTATCTTTTCTGTTGCATCCAATTTTAGGCTAACTCCAGAGGGACCTGGACTGAGAAAGATAGTGGTTATTGTCTGTGTAGCAGCGGCAGTGATGAAAGGGTTGTGTAGCCCTGAGGCTAATCACTTCAACAGTAATTTACCAACTGATTTATTACAATCCAGAAATAACTGGACATCTGCAAAAATGAAAATGACTGCAAAATGTCCATGCAGTCGTGTTCTCAGACGTTTAGTGTATTTGAATGGGTGTTTTGATGTGGGGGTATATATGGTATATGTGGCATGGGCAGTGTCAACAAGTTTTGAAAAGAGGAAGAGCTCAAAAGTTCTGGTATAACCCAGAACTTCTGCTTTCAGATATTTAAGGAGTTGGTGAATGAAGATAGTGGATCACATAATCAAAAATGGAAAAGGTCATGAACCACTGATTTAACAGTGAGGGAAAACAGGCTATAGCTTTGACATTGTAAATGTAGAATTTAGTCACTACCTAGTTTACAGTTATGGAAGAAAAAAGAGTTGTACTGTATTTATGTGTCCTATAGCTTACAATCTCCATTGGTCTTTACCATACCTGCCTATCCTGTTAACCATGGCCACGCAATGTGCATACATCTTTGTCTACTATAATAAATAGAGACCCATTATGTACCTTAATGTAAATACCTTGTCCAGCAAAACATTTGTCACTTGTCAAGTGTCTCAGATGTTCAGGCAAGATTCAGGCAACAAATATCCTGTCAGTTTGCATTTGCTTTGTATTTCCTTTTCTTCTCTTTTGTTTATCTCCCACATTTCTTTTGCCTGTCACATAGTTATCTAATGGCTGAACCCAGATATGCAGTTGAACCATGAATATTGCTGTTTATACAGGCTTTTCATAAAGCTATTGTTTGTTTGATCCATTTATCCATGCACACATTTAAATACTGTACTGCACTGTACCTTCAAAGCACTTACAGCTGGTTACAGCAAAAATATTATTATTTATATTTTAAGTTCATTGATGATTATTAGTATTGAAAGAAGGAAACACGTATTTTCTCTGAAGACATTGGTTGCCGCATGAGAGTAGAAAGCATTTTTGTATGTTACAAATAGCGACCAGGTATTTTCTACAGATGTTTTCCAGCAGCTTCTGACTGTTATGGCATGAGCTTTTGATGCTGATGCTTTATCCACTGCTTTGCAGGAATTTCACACTGGCAAACTTTGGACACATAACACCATTATGTATTCCCATCATGGGCTCTGTGTCTGCTGTGCTGTAAAGTTTATACAGTATTTTTGAAGGGTAAGACCTTTTGGTGGACCTGAAGGGTTTCTTCATATCATTAAGCAATGGGTATACTGCATAAATATAAATGCCCATTGGCTTTCACAAAGTGATTTTTTTTCTTTGCAAAATGATTTCTTTCTCTAAAAAAGCAACATTTGGGAAAATGTACTGCTACTGATACCAATTAGAGTATTATGGGAAAAACTCAAATAATTTTTTCCTTTATCTCGAATTTGTCCAAATATAACTGCAGACCTATCCTGTCACTGCACTTTCCTATATCATTTCAGAGGGGCACAAACAAAGAATTGCACTGTAACGAATGCAACCAACATTTCAGAGCTGCATGGTTATTGCACCAGACACCTGCGCAACTGAAGCAGACAGACGGCAGATGCATGATTAACCAGAGGAGTCACTGTTGTCTGGCTAGGCTGGGAATACCCCAACCTCTTCAATTACACAGCATTACGGACAGTTTTTCCTTTCTCTCTAGGATTGGCAGGGTTGAAATTTATTTCAGGCTGAGGGACAAAACACTGCACTAAGCACCACTGCTTTAACAGGATCTGTCAGCCAGGAGTGAAATTAGGCAAATTAATGATAAGATCATTTTCATGGCTGATGAGTGCATGTTTGAAAAAGGAAATACCAAATTTTACCTGACTGGATGTGGAAAGATTTATTGTTGTTTTTTAGTGTAATGTTCATATATACTGAAGACGTCTCTGCTTGGGAATCCAGTAACTTTTTAAACATGATTTAGAGTCGCATGTGGTGTGTATGTCAGTTCTAATGCTAGATGTTCCTGTATGAGTCACTGTTGAATCATTTAATTGTTCTCATATTGTGCATGTCAAGTTCTTAGTTGTTGTGTCCCAATTTTTACTGATATACAAAAATGGCAGATTTACAGTTAATATCTTCTGTCAGTTTAACAGTTTAAATTATTTAATCAGATTTAAGGAAGCATTATTGGTTTAACTTTACTCAGAAGCATTACTGAGTATTACTAAGTATTCTGATCTTTGCTGTAATTCATCATTTTGGTTGGTAA
The DNA here is from genome assembly GCA_022829145.1 of Albula goreensis. Classification (NCBI taxonomy): domain Eukaryota; kingdom Metazoa; phylum Chordata; class Actinopteri; order Albuliformes; family Albulidae; genus Albula; species Albula goreensis. The sequence continues at coordinate 16,462,602 of CM040746.1, read as the reverse complement.
TATTCAGCTGTGAGAATAAATATTTAACCTCATTATGTGCTCATCGTATCCTACTTTAAATGTGTTGTATGTGGCTAGTGGATGGCACAAACTCTATCTAGTGCTTTTGTACTGTGTTATTGAGCTGGTCATCTTATTAATCTTGGAACAGCCCAAGGTGCCCTTTCTGAGCACTGGTTTTCTTTAGGAGAATCACTGAAGCCCTTCCTTCAGCACATGGAAATCGCGATGAAAATGAATTATCATCACCGTGTGCCTAGTTGCCGTCTGTCACAGCCGGGATCGACGTCCGTGCTACAGTGTGCGTGACAACCGTGAGGTGACTCATCCCCCCCATTCTCTCCCACTGTGTGAGGCATCCCCTCCCTCTACAGGTCATACTTGCTGAGATCGGGTACCCACACTATACCCCAGGAAAAGTATGGAAGGCACATCACACCCTTCTTCATGTGAGCCTCATCTACACTGTTTCACTACAGGGACACAGTAGCCCTGCTGCCAGCCGTTGTGTAACAAACAAATCTATTACTTGGCAGATTCAACGAATAGATATGTTTGTTGTATACCCGACCCCCTCCCCAGCCCTATTCCCTCACAACCTCCTCAAAGCACCACACCCACTGATTAACACATACACCCTCACGTCATAACCCCACAGAACAAATACTGAACAGATGTCAGGTTGGCTACAGTTTGTAGCACAGACTTGCGTCAGCATATTTTTTTTTTGGTTGTTGTTGTTGTTGTTTTAAAATCCTCAGTCTGTTTAACTGCTTTGGGCCCGCAGAGGCCGTGTGAGGCGAATGCTTCCATGTTGGAGCACTGCTCGCAAGTCCTGAATCAGATGGCTTTGCGTAATCGTTCCGCACATCTGTTGGCACGCAGCGAAGCAGCTATGCAGATTTTTGATATGAGTGTGTAAAATGGGCCCTATGGCAGCGGCAGCTCAAGCGAGCAGTCAAAACGTGCACAATCCACTGTGACGCTTATGGGAGGTGGGAGAGAGGTCTGCTACTCCTGATATCCTGGTCTATGGTGCATTCCATGAAATCTTTTGGCTGTTGTTTTTCTTGGCTTGCTTTAATGTGCTGTCATCATAGGTTTGGCCAAATGCACCTGGCCTTGATTATCCTCTAGCCTCCAACCCCCAAATAAGACCATGGTTATCATTGTTACCACTGTCTTATTACCTGGAAGAAGCCATGACAGCCATGAATATGTGATGTTCTCTGGTAGTTTGTTTTTTCCTGTCTCTGTCTTTTTACAAACTACATTACAAGGGCCCATACTTTTTTTTTTTTTTTACAAAAAAAATCCCAAGTTATTCTATGTTATTAATCCCGATGAAGCAGAAAGTTATTTTTGTGTGTGTGTGTGTGTGTGTGTGTGTGTGTGTGTGTGTGTGTGTGTGTGCGCGCGCGCACGTGTCTCCATGGCTCAAATGACAGCAGTTGCTGCATTAATACTGCATCATCCCAAGCCCAAAGAAGCTTTCCAAGGTTTTACAATCCATGAGGTATCACCATACATCTTGTAAATAAGGTCAGACCACATGCTGTGCAGGTGTGACCTGTTATAATCCATCTTTACTCAAAAGTAATGAGAAGGTTATGCTATTGTATCTTTTTTTATTGTAGTTTCTGACATTTTTTGGGCTCCTGCTTTATGGCCGAGGAGGTGCCCACAGAGCCCTGCTGCCTGGCTGAGAGTCATGTCAGAGAAGAGCCGTGCCACCCCGCAACAAGTCCTCCCTGTGGCTAATGGCGGCTGTCACGCTCAGAAGTGGCGCACTGAAAGGTCAGGATGCGCCAGTGAGCGCTGGGTTTTGGCATGAAGCTCCGTGGTCAAACAGAGCCACTCCGGAGCATACGAATAGGCCTGTGGTCGCTGCTCACCTCTCACACCGATCACACGCTAAACGGACTCGCCCCAAAGAGAGGAGGGAGCCCCCAGCCCTTCACGGTGCTGGCAGGGGAAAATAAAAAACTGAAAAGACATGGTAGCTGTTGCGTGTCCAGGAACAAATGACGGCAGTGAAATATTACAGGATTAAATCCAGCAATCACATCATCTGAAGGTCATTGTTTTTTCTTCCCATTGGTGGGTCAATCATCCACTATGAGAAGGTCCAGTGTGCGGTTCATGGTCTGATTTTATAAAACTGAAAAAACTGAAGTCCAAAGAAATGGCAAGTTCCTTTTTTCACTCTCACTCTTGGGCTCTCTCTCGCTGTCTCTCTCAGGATGTTGTTTAAGCTCAGAAGCCTGTAAAAACAGTCCAAGGCCTCAGACAAAGGCTTTTCAGTGCATACAGTAGATTTGATGTATAGGCAGTGATTTGCTGGGCTTGTCAGTGGTTCCGAGAGCCCTTGGTTTTGATTGCTGTTGGAAACCATCAGGCCAGATTTATTCCTCTTTGTGTTTAGAGTAATGGGTTTACAGCAAAGCTTGTGTGAGCGGGTTTGAGGCATTCTGACACATCTATACACTCTTAGCACTACTTCCATTTCTTTTTTCTTTTCATTATTTACACTAGTGCATTGTGGGCCTCTATCATGGAGATGCTTTCCTGACAGCCATCAGCTCCCTGAGGAATCTGCTGGCTAATCAATAGGGGGGTATCCAGTCAAAGCCTCCCGACATACAGGAGACTATGAGCCAGTCCCAGCAGAGCCGGCAGGTATCAATCCACCAATTGGTCTCTGGCATGTCACAGCCAGTAAATACAGCATCTTTCCAGCCTCTTACCCACTTTAAGTCTGGATGCCACAGTTGCCCCTGAGCAGCCCTCATCAAGCGAACACTCTGGGCGATGCTACACGATGTCACAGACGGACTGCCACCAGGCCTTTGAGATCACTGGGGAGCCGTGATCATGGATGTTATCAATGTGTGTGCAGTTCACTCATGCCTCAATGTTATACCTGTGCTACATCAGTGCCAAACTGTCAGGGCCACAGGAAGGATAGCTCCCACCTCATGGTTCACTCACATCTGCTTCCCCCAGTCAGTCTGGTGTCTGTGCTTTTCCTGTGTCACCTGTTCAGACCCCTGAGACCATAGCTACTTACTGAAGAGAGAAAATGAATTTGGTTGGTCCTATGGTGGGACAGGAGTTTTTAGGTCATAGTCATCCCCAAATTGTGGTGGAGTATGGGGAGGGGGTCATTTTTCAGATGATTTCAGCTGACACACCACTGGAACATCCCTTAACAGTGGGGTTGTGTCAGTTTCAGCTCCTGACACGGGGGATAAGGTGCTGAAGAGTAACCAAGGTGTCCAGTTAGTGACTGAAAAGTGAAAGGTCATAATGGTAGACTGAGGCTTCATGAACTCACTCAGTAACATGTGGACCCAACATCCTTATTTTTGAAACAATCTAAATACTGCTTGATTAAGACATCACTCTGATTGGTTAAAATTAAATCATTAAAATGTGTTTCCCAGGGAAGGTTGGGGGATGTAGTGACAGAGCTCACTGTAAAACTGGTATTTTATGTGTCAATGTTGTTTTGAATTTTATTATGGATAGGATTAAGTTTGCAGGTTGAGTCTGCTCTGTCCGGTTTCATGGCTCCAAGATAAGATATTTTTGGGTCATAGTTTAAGTTGTTATCATGATGTTGACAAGCAGGGCTGCAGGGATTATGCTTTTGCCCACTGTCCCCTTTAAAGCTGCTCTGTAAATCATTACTATTCAACATGTGCTGTGCTGCTGTCCCACTGCTGGCACAGAGGGGAGTGGTGTGGGAATGTCTGGAAAATCCTGCAGGGGAGGCAGTCTACAGGTCTACGAGGCTCTGTCAAACTCCAGGCGGCACATTTCCTTCCACGGCCATTTCTTCCAGTGACAGTTTGTGCTGTCAAAATCTGTGGTGGCCTGTCACAGTCTTTATGTCACATGTTTAAACTAAAATGCACCTGTCATTCAACCTTGTCACCACTCTTTACTGAAATGTTTAAACATTATTTAGATTTTCTTTATCACAGCACCTTTCCTCCAAAGTGAACCAGTTTATTCACAAAATTGTGTGTTCTAAATGTTAAACACATAAGCAGGAGCTTATGTGTTACAAATTGGAGTCCACAGTAGCAAGATAAACTCATGTTGTTTTATTTACTTGCTAATTATTGATGGTTGTAACATCTTAAACCACAGAAACATTTCTGAAATTAGTATTGACATTAATATGAAATACTCCTTTATATTTGTGATACAAGTCCTTTTTCTTTTGGTGCTTGCATTATTTTGTCTAGGTTTTGTGAATGGGTGTATATGAATCTACTGCATTTAATGGCAACTGTTAAATATTCATCCTCTCTGTACTATTTATAAAGAAAAGGCCCTGAGGAAGAAGTAGTGAGCACCACTGTACATCCTGCATTGGTTTGGGTGGAGTATGTATTGCTCTGACAGGCTAATGAATTATTCCCACCCACTGGCAGCCTGCACAGGTGATTGACAGGTCTATGACCCCACCCTAACCTTCCTGTCTCACCTCCCCTCATGTACGGAAGGAGGATGACATGGCAGGTCGTTGCCATGGGTTCTCCTGTCACTCAGGCCAAGTTTCACCAGTCACGGCCTGTACCTGGAGCTGAAAGCAGGTCAGTCAAAGCTAGCAAAGACCAAGGCCACTTATTCAGGTTCAGTGGTCAAATGAAGCTTTCATACAAGGGGGTGACCAGATTTAATTCATCATGAACTCCGAGCTGAAATGAACCTTCATCATGTGACTCATCAGTGTTGGAGCTGAATTGGCATCTGTCGTCATGCTCTGTGCCACATTACTGCTCCTGTGCTCTGGGCAGAGATGGAGAATGTGTAGGTCCACTAAAGCTGTGTGTGTAATGACTGAGGAATGAATAGGCACACCAGACTGAAGCGGTCGGATCTGAAGAAGGTGTAGTGGTTGTGTAACAATAAGCCCCATCCTGCCCGCGCTGCTCTTTGTGTGCAAAACAGTGCTGTTTTGTAAGGCAAAATGGGGGGATTTGCATGCGTTCTTCTGCAGCCTGCTTTAGCAGAAGATCTGGATCTTGCTGGTTATGGAGGGAAGTTCGGGGGCAGGGCAAGCCTTCTGAGCTGTAAAGAGCCGCTCTGCTTTTAGGGACAAAGTGGTGCATCTCTCACGGGCGGCACAGCCCCTCACATGGCAGTGCATTCCCCAGGCTGAGTGACAGATCTGGGACAGCAGCACACCCTCTCTGAGCCGGGCGGAGTGTTGGTGTGTGTGTGTGTGTGTGTCTCACACTCTTCCTCTCTCTTTTACCCTCTCGATCACAAGTTATTTTATCAAAACTCTTAAATCCAGTGTGTGTGTGCATTCGATTCAGATTTGATACACCCATGCCTCCTCCTACTTTGAGCTAGGCTGCAAGGATGTTATTCTGAAAGGAGTAGGAGCTTGTCGCCCCCTGACTGGGCAATCTGGAGCTTGGTTGATTATAAACAGCTGGCCTGTAGTTAGCTGGGCCTCACTATGGAGCCTGGGGTTACTCCAGGACAGTGACCCCTTGTGGTGGGTTGAAAACCCGCAGGTAGGTGTTCTCAAAATATAACATCAGAAATGTTTGCCTTTTATCAAATATGGTGTCTAAAGTGTTATGCTTTCACAGTTTATAAATTGAGTGCAGTGTCAGTCCTTTCCATAAAGTCATCTTCCAGGGTAATGAGAGCATCATCTCCTCTCTACTCAATTTCTAAATTCTTGCTTTGCTGTATACAAACTGCATATCAATGTGCATGAAAGCATATTGCTGCTTTGTTCTCTGTTGTGGAGTGCTACTGTGCTAGCATTTTACAACTGGGGTTTATGTTTTTTGTCCTCTGCTCTAATGAATATTTCTGGCTGATTTCCATCTCTGACCAGGGAGAGCACAGTCCAGTTCTATTCTTACCATTTAGGTACATGATAAATGTCCATAAATGTCAAGTTCTCCTACTGAAACATTTTGGTTATTTTTTTTTTTTTACATATCCGCTGTTAGCAATGCCCGTTCCAAAATATATTAAGTACAGTATATATCTGTAGTACATTTTATTGTATTTTGTAGACTCATGGGTTTTGATGGTAAAGTATTTCCATGTTAGAAATGGTTGGTTTCCACTATTCAGTATATTGTGCATGGAAGAGTGCCAGTCAGTCAGTCAGTCAGTCAAAGGAAAGCACAGTGGACTTCTCTGTTTTAAATTGGTTGTTGGAATGGGAGAGAAGGTCTGTAATGAAGCATTAAATGAAAAACTGCATTAGGACTGACTCACACTTTCTGCTGCTGTGCAGGTTTTCTTTGTGAGTGTGTTATAGCGCATTGAGCTCTGTGGCCTGCGCTGACACTATAGAGAGGTGTTAATAAAGTGTGAGGGAGAGAGAAACTTTCCTTTGGCAGATTGTGTGTGTTCTCTAACCATCGAACTCCTGATGCACATATTTGTTAGCTGCAATGTCTAAATAACTTTTTTCAGAAAGTTCCTGTACAGTACTTAGAAGAATGTCACAGGAAGATGTTGGTAGGCAGTGTGTTTGTGACAAATGGGGTCTGGGTTTGTGATGCTGCAGCCTCCTGAAGCAGCCCTGTATGGTTAATATGGGCAGAAATTATTCAATTAAAATTGTAGAGGCAAATACATGGAGAAAATCTAAAAAGCTCAATTCTGAAAGATGCAGGGGAAAGCATTTGGTTTGGCAACACTCCTCTTTTCTCTTCTCCAATGACTGGATGTATCAGGAAGTCTTACTGGAAACCATGGGGGACACAGATGCACTGAATCACACCAGAGTTTTTGGAATTTATCTTCCTGTAATTCTCTCAAGAAGAAAGAATGGCTTCCTTATGCGGCTGTTTGAAGAAACTGGGAAGTGATGCCATCTAGTGGCGAGTAGTGGCTTTTTCCTGGAAATAGTTCAAAGGTTTGCAGCACGATCCAACGTCATCACAAATTTAAAAAAAGATTCTCAAAAGATAAAGAAATAAGTTTGGTCCTTCAGACAACAGGTGTATTATTTCATATCAAACATGCTCCAAATGAGGTCCTGCTCCACCACAGTATTAACACAAGCACTTAATTGTAACCATTATCTTTGAACTGACTGAAAGCTAATAATGGGGATTCAGTGCAGTTGAGTAGGATTGAGGTTGACGTTCAATTCCCCACTGCGGGGTGCTGCTGCTTTGCTGCGCAGATAGTTTTTTTTGTTAGAAGTGGTTTTTTGTTTAAAAAATACAGTCATGGGAAAGATTCTCAAGACGTAGGGTTGAGGTTATTAATTACTGTGGTGCAAGACTCCATCTGGCCAAGGTCCTGCCTCCAGCCAAGCGGAGTCCAGCGTGGGCCTCCCTGCTTACATGACAGTATCCAGTGAACTTTCACCCTGTGTGTAGTAAACTATCAATAGAGACCTATTCACAGCACAGTGCAGAAGAGTTCCGTGCAGCTCAGCATAAATTCACTGTCTCTGGGGATACTGTTGAAAGGAATCTGCCATTTAATTTGGCTTATTCTGCATTTTTCATGAACGTAAGATGATTAGAGTGATCTTAGAGTGTGCATCTCAAACATGACAACATAGAGACACAGAGTTGAGACAGTTCTTTGCATACAGAGCTAGTGAGGCCAATCAATTAAACAGTCCTTTTAGGACCTGAAATATATTTATTTAAGTAAGGATGATGATGATGACAATGATTGTTTTCAATGATGGCATGTGAGGATTATAACTGTTATCTGCTCTAGTGAGCCCTGCTGTGATCTCTGATCTCTGACCCCCTCCAGGTTCCCTGACGGAATGCTACGATGAGCTCGGGAACCGGTACCAGCTGCCTGTCTACTGCCTAGCCCCGCCCATCAACATGATTGAAGAGAAGAGCGACCTGGAGATCATGGATGTTCCCGACCCGCCGCCCAACTCGGGCCAAGAGTGCCAGCTCCGCCTGCGGCTCTCTACAGGCAAGGACCTCCGTCTGGCTGTCCGCAGCACCGACTCGGTGCACCACATGAAGCGCCGCCTGCAGGCGGAGGAGGGCGTGGCACCCGCCAGCCAGCGCTGGTTCTTCTCTGGCCGGCCCCTCACCGACAAGATGAGCCTGGAGGAGCTGAAGATCCCCCGGGACTATGTGGTGCAGGTGATCGTCAGCCAGCCCCCACCTCCACTGCCACAGAACCCCACCCCCGTGGAGAACTAGCACACCCACGTCCCCCCTCTCCCAGGACGCACCCTCTCAGACGCACTGGAAGCAGAGAAGGGTGGGACTAAAACTCTGGTGCTCCAGAAGACAATGTTGTTACCGTTACTGTTGTTTTCACCTTTTTTTGGAGTTTTACTTTATCTTTTAATCCTTCTCTTCTTTTACTCTCCCCCCCTGCTTCCTCTTTCTTCTGAAACTGTGACTGACTGCAGACTGACCCCTGTGTAGTGGGCGGGAATGCAGCAGGACAGCAGGGAAGGGTGGGGGGTGGCGTACAGGCGGAGAGAGAGGCTTCCAGGCGTGGTCATCTATGTCTGGCTTTTTACACGCTTTAGGAACCCGCCTAATCGCTCTGTTTTTGTTTGTTTGCTGTTTTTTTGGGGAGAAATGAACAACCAAAAAAAAATCTGAAATAAGGGGGCAAGTGGTTACCTGGCATTATTTGACTATTTAAGAAATGTTTTTGAAGCAATTGATGATTTTTCACTGCTCAGATAATTGGCTGAGAAGTGAGTCTTTTTACAAGAGCTCAACGTTTTTCTTCTTCATTATTATTATTATTATTATTTTTTTTTTCCTTATGTCTAGCTGGTGTCCCTGATGACCACAATGTTTATAGCACACGGTGAGCAATCATGAACCAGAGTTGTTCTATCAGGGCGCGTTTCTACCTTCAAGGGCACTCCAAGGGAACCAAGGGTCAGGATTTAAATAACCGCTCATCCGTCTGGAGCTTTTTGCCTGGAAGTGGCTTGTGGAATCCGTGGGGGAAGGCGGAAATTCTGACAGAGTCTGGAGTGCCGTGGAAAGTCTTAAACAAATGTCCTACCCTTGAAGATTTTATCACCGATCTGACTTTGTACTCTGAATTCCCGTCTGTAAATGTTTGTAATCTGCCAGGTCCGCCCATGCACTGCTCATAGAGAATGAATGAAATGTATTAAGACACGCCGAAATGTGCAGCCTGGGGCCAGTTTGCTGCGTGACTGTTGGAATGATGGCCCAGGACAGAGGAACTGTGTGTGTGTGTGTGTGTGTGTGTGTGTGTGTGTGTGTGTGTGTGTGTGTGTGTGTGTGTGTGTGTGTGTGTGTGTGTGTGTGTGTGTGTGTGTGTGTGTGTGTGTGTGTGTGTTTTTCCTCCATCTGAGGAATGTGTTTAGCACAGGATAATCTATCCCCCTGAGAGAGGGTCTGTCATTATGTTGACATCTATTAATGATAAAGAAGACAAATAAAATCAATCTGTTGAGTGTGTGTGGGAGGGAGAGAGTGGTTGAGAGAGAGAGATGTGTGTGAACGATGATGATTTGTTTGCGGGGTTCCTAGAACTGAAAGGCCAGGTTGTATGTTGGAGTGATTGCAGTATAGTAAAGTGGGATGTCTGTATGAATCTATTGAATTGTGGACCGTGTGTGTGTGTATGTGTATGTGTGTGTATGTGTGTGTGTGTGTGAAGATGAGTTTGTGTTTATGTACGTGGCTATGTACCAGGATTCACAAGAGAACAGGCTTGCTGATTATTGTATTCAAATGGCAAGTACAGTATACGTCTTTGCTGGAAGAGAAGGCAGCAGAAGTCTTCTTTACTGTGAATGTAGCCCTTCAAAAGGAATGAAAACATTTCACTTGTCCCTCCTCATGTGTGTTTCGTTTTATATATTTTCTAAGATGTTTATAGTGTTAAGGCAAAATGTCTGTCCAGCAGGGGAACAAAACATCTCCACCACTTATATTTGCATATTTCAAAGATTGAAAATGTGTTGAAGCGAGTTGACCAATATTTCTACTCTTCTGTTTTATTTCAGTCGTTACTTAACATTTACGGGGTTCTTGTTCTGGTATTTTTTTTACATGCTTGTTCCTTTGGATTTGTCACATTTGAACACAGGCAGAATATGTGTATATTCTTTTTGTGTATATTCTTTTTTGATGTGTACTACCATTTTCTGGGTTTATTTTTTTAAATGGTGGCAACGAAACAATAAACACGAGAAACACATGCATGTGCCTTGAACAGTGTAGAATAAATGCTGAGGCTGGTTGGAATGGCTCGAACCCCATACTTGTTTGCGTGATATTTTTCTTTTGATGTCCTATTTTGTGTATTCCTGTGTTACTATAATCACTGCCATCATTGTTGCTACTGCAAGTTAGGCATTATTTTCCCTCCAATAGGGAGCAAGATAACTGTAACCTAAAAGTTGTAACATACCATTGGGTGAATGCAGAACACAGAAAGCTTGATCAACAGATTGATATGTTTGCTAGGGGGTGGGAGTTTCTCTAACTTTGGTAACTGTCATGACCCATTTGTCATGGACCCCAATAATTTTCCAAAGGTATTATTATCCTTCAAATTGTGATAATTTATACTAGTTTTATTACAGAAATTTGTCTGAGGAACCATATCATACAAAATGTGTCAAATGACTACAACTTATTCAGCCCTTGCAGAAATGACAAACACCAGGGAAATAGGTGGAGGTTAAAAGTTCAGTATGCAATCATTTCTGGCCCTGTCTCAACACTCATGGCTGTGTTACACTGTGTTCTTATTATTCCAGTCACGTTCGACCTGTGACTGCATACTGTATGGTGAGTAATATCCACTGTGTGCCTGAGCTCAGTGCACATGCTCCCATTAGCTGCTTGTTTTCATAACATCCAGGTTTGTGGTCAGCTGCATTTTCTGAACATTCATACCTGGAAAAGCCTGCAATATTACAGTATGGGACACACAGAGCATGAGTAAGACATAAAATGGAGGTGGAACTACTCAAGTCGAGCCAGAAGTTGCAAATGCGATTTGAGACTGAAAGGTGGGGGAAAGTACACATGTAGAAGATCTGAACTCTCTGTGGTCAGCATTACTTCATTGAAATAGCCAACTCCAGTGAAGTGAGGAAAATTATGTTGTAACCAATGAGGGTCATCTCGCAAAATATGGATGGATGAGGCCAAAGGCTTTAAGTTTGTATATTATTTTACACCAAAGTACAATCTATGAAAATTTATACTGTAACCGTATGTGCTATTGCATCCCTGAGATCTTTTTCCGCCCTCTAGTGGTATTAAAAGTTCCGCCAGCTTTTGTTTATTGAACATCCACATGAACTTGAGATGCCAAATGTCAGCAGATCAGAGTAACTCAGAAATTGTCGGGTACTGCCCTTTATATGCTTTTCAGATGGTTATTTATTTCAGCATTGCTGCAAATATTTGTTCTCAGGATGTTAAACAAGGTCTTTATGCTGATATAATGGAGAATAGAGACAGAAGTGCTGGGTGAGTATGAGTAACTGTTTGTATGCATATGAATTTCAGGTGTGTAAAAAATGTCACGAGAGCAATGTTTCCTATGACAAAGACTGCAGTGCAGTCCACAAAAATATTTGCAGTATGTCATCCAATAAAATATATCCTATTGACTTTAGCATGGCTATCTATTTTCCCTGTTAAACTTGTGCATTTATAAAGTGCATTTATTGTGGTGGTGTTTAGAGTCTTAAAATTCTTTATAAATGCAGATGGTTACATGTATCTCTCTTGTTTTCACTCGGCATTAACCCCTCTTGCTTCAGCGTCACCTGATAAGGAGAAAAAAACCTTGCACCACTATGCATGCGTGTTACATTTCTTCAGGTACAACCCCCAACTCCAGAACAGGCAGCTTTGCAGAGGTGATGGGGAGGGGCTGAGGCATAAATACCAATATAAGTTTTTACATAACAATGCATTTTGTTACATCTGATGAAACTTGAACACTGCTGATGATCAGCATCACTTGGAAGTAGATGTATTGACCAATGGCTGCTCTGAGAAACAGTTTATCTTTGTAGTTCATCATCTGACTTCCTTGACGGATATGGGCCGTGTTTTATATAATGTTCAAAAAATTACCTGGCTGAGGCAACCCACACGAGACCAACGGTCACAGGGTGTGAATGGAGAGTTTCACTTCATTGTGTTGCACTGTAGTTATGGGATAAACAGTTTCAGGCCCCTCAGCGGGTTAAAGTCTTCACTTGGCTCAACATTGCACTCTCAGGCTGTTACGGATGAGGTGCTGAATTGAAGTCCCTCTCGGTGTGTCGTGTCAGTCTCTGCAGGTGGCTCTCCATTACAGTCTGCCTCTGTTCCCAAGGCATGGGTTAAGTGGGATTCTGGGTGTGCTAAGTGGCTGCCTCTCAAAGGAAACAGGCCCTACTGAGTGCTTATATTATTCATGTGGTATTCCCTGCTGGAGGCTGTGATGAAACTGTGAAACAGTGCAGCATTCATGTTTAAAACCACTTGTGTACTATCATCAATAACCAGGATACAGATGTATGCATTATGCATGTCTTGATCTTGTAGCAGAATAAGAAGCTGACGTTGCAATTGGTGGGTATGAGCTGTGTGTGAGGGATCTCAGTCATTAGAGTGGTTTCACGTTTGTAAAGAGCCTCTACTTGTCTCTGTTTGTTTGTTTACTGTGTTGAAATTCCATTCTCAGTTCATTACCTTCCTTGCTGTGTTTCTGACCCTAACATCCTTTATTCGGTGCCTAAAACTTAACTACAGCCTTGTAAACTACCCATCATTAGGCTTCACCAACCAAAGTGCTGCATTTCAAAAGGACCTTGCTGAATGGTTTCCCGCTTACAGTATACATTATAGAAAGATTCTACCATGACATAATACTTTCCTTTATAATTCTGTTCCATTTTTTTGTTATCTGACAATGATGTGACTTTACTATGTATAACATTTTGGTCAATCCATACTTGTTTTTCTCAAAAATTCTGTCTAGTATAAAAAGTGCCACTTATTAAGGAAGTAATTGCTAAATAAACTGATTTTAGAACAGACACCTTCTTCTGTAGTGTCAGCCTTATCTTGCCATAGGGCCCATACTTTATGCATATATTGCCTGAGTATTCCTGAATAAATTGTTAATAACTTGAATAAAATTGAATGCACAACACTTTTTCACTTGAATGAATGGAGGTTTGTATTTAAAATTAAGAAGAATGTTCATATTTAGACAAACCATGAAAGCTCTGAATTTTTTTTCATGTTTAAATATTTGTCTTCTGGCTCCAGAGTGTGAACACAGAACAGGGCTGCACAGCGACTGTGTTTGTCTCCTCATCAGTGTGTGCACGAGGGCTGCATGGGAAATATTGAACCTGATGAGCTTGCAGCTGCAGAGGAAGGCAGCCTTCGTCCATACCTTGACTCATTTCATCCACAAGAAAATAGACAGGAAACACCTATGTGTATGTGTATGTGTATGTGTGTGTGTGTGTGTGTGTGTGTGTGTGTGTGTGTGTGTGTGTGTGTGTGTGTGTGTGTGTGTGTGTGTGTGTGTGTGTGTGTGTGTGTGTGTTGCTCGTGGTTCACTGTCTTTCCCCCACAATTTAAGACCGAAAGTATGAAAGCTGAGTGACATCATATCCAGAGAGTGACATGTGACTCTTCAATGAGTACATACATTTCCAGTGCTTTCCTGAGTTGGATATTTATAGCCATACAGAATGGAGGTTGAAGTGCATTGTCACTTATGATAAAGGCACCATCTCAGTCTTGACTGTTTGCCTATTTTGATTTATACTCTCACAATGTGTGTCACGCTTATTGGTGTTTTAGGTAGTATTGTCAGCTGATAGTTACTTGAACAGGAGACTTTCACCCCTATACCACAATCAAATGTCTGATTATGACAAACAGCCTATGACTGATAATTCCCAGATCATGACCTCTTATCAGAGAGAACCAAGGGAAATCACATGACAGTATATAGTGCTTCAGTTAGAGGTTTATGTCATCCAGCTGTTGAGGAGAATCAATGAGTTCTTATTGTAAATCACAAGTTATCTACAATGTAGAAAGCTTTTTTGTGTTTAATAAGCTTTAATAGACAGTTGATAGTAATTAATTCTTATCATTGAACAATATGTACTTGATGTTTCAGTTATGTATGTATTGTAATGATTGTATTATTAGTCTGTTTGGATGAGTAGAAATTATTTAGCACAATATGCAAGTTTTCTTATTATCAATTAAGCATTCTCATAGAAGGAAGGGCCTTGGTTTTGATTATATCTTAGACATACTGTTTTTTGCTTTACATTTGCAGATTGTTAAATAATCAGGATGTGTTTTGGTAAGTTTCCCTTTCACCATTATGGCCAGCTGTATCAGGTAACTGATACCAACAGTCTACCAACACTTCTCATTTATAAAAAATCTTAATACAAACATATCACATTTCTATCTTCAGACAAACACCCTGCATTATCAGAGTAAACAAACAAACAATAGTCTTGGAATTATGGAATAACTAATTATTAAAATCATTTATTTTTAAGCCTATTATTTGTCGGTTCCTAGATAATTGAAGGTATTTGAAACAACTTAAATTTAATCAACAAGCAATTGAAAAATGTTCTGCTTCTGTATTCCCTTTCTTAGAAGGCATATGTTTCCTGCCTTTATAATGTTTCTTAATATTTCTCAGAGCAACGTCTTTTTCCACATCCTCAAAGATATCAACCACATGATGTGTTCTCAAAGAAAAGAGAAATTATGCGAGACAAAAGGTCATTCTCAAGGACCAAGTGTCTGTAATGCTGTGTGATGCCTTGTTTCGTTTCTGTCCATGTGCCTTGTTTTGGTTCTTCTTGTCTCCACGCCCCCCTCACTACCTGTTGATTGCTCATGTGTTTCACCTGCTCTGCTCCGCACCTGTGTCTCGTTTGCTCATTTGTATGCATATTTATACTCTGTGCTTTAGTTTTTCGTGAGTTTGTCTCAGTGAATTGGTCCTGTTATGCTACAAGCCTTTGTATCTGTTCTGACCACCTGATTCCTGATCTGCTTTTGTTCTTAGTTTTTCGAGTTATGGATTTTGTTTTGTGCTTTCGCTGAGTCTGTCTGGTTACCAACTCTGCCTGCTGTCTCGACCTAGATTCCCAGATTGTGATTCTGTGCCGTTTCCGTGTCTACCTGGTTATCGACCCACGCCTGTACCCGACCTTGATTTTGGATTTGAACTTGGCTTTGTTAATAAACTCCCCTGCTTGCACGTCTGCATCTGAGTCTGCTTACGAGTCCTGACACCAAGTGTCACTTTCATTAGCCCAATAACTGTAACCAGACATCAGTTATGTTACAAGGTCAGTTTTGACTTTGTGAGGCTAAAACTCCTCTGCAGTCATAATACATATTTTACTCCTCCTCCCCAATGTATGTTACCTACCTGTATCAACTGTTGTATGAACAGCTACCTCAGTTCATACAGGTAGGTAACATACATTGGGTGTCCTGGATTTGATGTCCTGGACAATTGTTCAAAGCCAATTTTATGCGACCTGGGGTTATAACACTGTGAAATGACTTCCAAAGGAGGCAGAGATCAATGTGATGTAGCCATTTTTTACACAAACATTTGCCTTTCAGTGTTAAGAGGGATTTACATGTTCTTAGCCACACTGTCGAGGATTCCATACAGGTTTTTTGCGGAAAAATAAAGTTTATACAGTGATGTTAAACTGTGACTACCTTTAATGCTCATTCACACATACTGTGTTCATCAGGGTGTACTTTAAAAACACTGGATAGATGGAATATTGATTGCAAATACAACTTCATTATCGCTGTAACTAAGTGCAGGTGTGTTTAGTTGCCCAACAGGAACTAAGCTAATCAATCAACCACAGTCGAATAACTTTTTAACGCAGCAAGCATTCATTTATGGGTAAGGAATAAAATTAATTATGACATGGTCACCTATTGTACAAGTGAGGCTGCCAAAAATACTCCCAATGGTTATGTACACAAAATAAAGCTTGCAAAAAATATAATTACATAGCATTCAATAGTCACAATAAAGCTACATTTTTGCATCTCTTCATATCTGCACACCTGAACGGATCATTTAGAACAATGTGCTGTAGAAGGGAAAAAGTATGGTGCAATTATTTTTTTCATTGGGACTTGTTGATCGAGAGAAGGTTATGTGTCTTGAAAGTCCCAGTTTCAATGCTTGCACAGAAACAACTATTGACTCGCCTCTGAAAAAAAAGCCCAAGAGAATAGTAATAATAGGACAATAGCCTGCAAAATATGTAATGCTTTATGAGAATTTTAAGCTCATAAGAATAGAGCTTTGCGGTAGAAAACTGTAGTTATTAAAGAGGGTGGAAAACCAAGAAAAACTACAGTGACAAAACCCATCATCACATGTCACAAATAAAAATCTGTCAGGGAGCTGGGTTATATAGTAACAACTAAGGACCATGGTATAAGATAAATAATGTCTTGAAACTAAAGTGGCTCAATGTATGAAAGACATGACTTATTGTAATCAAGACTGACGATTCGATGCCATGCTGGGTTGTCCTCATCATCAAATATGCTTTATTACTTTACCAGGTCCAGACTTCATAACCGGTAGTAATGAAGAGGTTTTCCAGGAATATGTAGAGATGTCTCTATGATGTCTGACCTCGACCTTCAGAGTAACTGTGCACAGATTTGGGAATCCTGAGCAACATGTCAAAGGTCTGCATTGAGAGCCAGACTGAAATGGTCTAAAAATAATTACCTTAATCTCCTTCAAAAGGAAAGTTACTGCCTCTTCTCGGTATCTCCCACTACTGCATTGCTAACAGAGTGTTTGTTCTTGTAGGGAAGTTTTGCACAGATGTTTCTGTCTGACATTTTGATGTTTGTTGCATTTAAGGAACAAAAAGAAAGGCATGATCTTTAGTGTTTGTCTCATTAACCTTTTGACAAGTTGGATAAGTTGGATAAGTCATGCATGTACAGCAAGCACTTTAATATGGTAAAACTGGAAAAAAGTGGTTGTTAACTTACAATTTTAGTTGATTAAGTTGAAAATTAACCTCTGGCTCTTTTGGACCTACTTCCTAGTCTCATTCCTCTCTTGATTCAGATTATATAGATTTTTGTAATACATTATGATACAATTCTGACACGCATAAAACTTCTATTAGAACATTCAGACTTGGTATTTACATTCAGGTGATTTTTTTTGACACAACCCTTGGGTCGCTAGAAGTCTTAATTTTGCTGAGAAGACACAGTTAACCAGGAGTCCACACCAGTAAGTCTTTGTGTTGTGCCTTGCAACATTCCTTAGTCAAGATTTAACATGATACCAAACAAATAGTCAAACAGCTATCTGTGGTAAATCCAGATCCTCAAATAGGATTGTACTCTGAGGCAATACAGACATTTTTTTCCAAAGCTGAAAATCCATTCAAGTTGACTTCTTCCTGCAAATCAGAGACTAACAGTTTAAATGGCCTCTGAAAAATGTCCTCCTAGGCCTTGAAAATAAGGTCTCGAGAATGTAATTAATAATGTAAATAATATGCAAAGTGTGAACCACCAATTTAGCTTAATGTAAGGTTCAGCATCAAGCAGGGAGAAGTACTATGACCTTTCAGTGAACTTTTTTTTTTCCTTTTTTGAAGCCAGTACTTTTTGATTGGTTAGCCCAAGGTCAGTTTAATTTAAAATATGAAATAATGGCATGTCCCAGTAGCTCATCCAGTAGAGCACATACCACATAAGACCAAATCCAAGCTCAAATCCAGCCTTTGCCCTTTGCCCTTTGCATGTCTTCCCCTCTCTCTCCTGAATTTCCTGTCTGCCCCTCTACTGCTATCAAATAAAATGGAAAAATCCCCAAAAATAGTTTAAAAAAATGAAATGTTATGCATCTGCTACATTTCTTAAAAATAGGGAGCAATATATTAATGTTATTTGGGATTTTACATATGTTTTTGTTAATTAAATAGAAATTCAGGGGTGTGTTGTTGATTTTAGTGTATAATTAAAACTGTTTTGTGAGAGTGATGGGGAGGTGAAAATGGGGAGGTGAAAATGGGGAAAATTGCTTCTGTATTTACGCTCACATGTCGGTTTGCCACCTCAAGTCTGCCGGAGGGCCCAGCTGAGCTGTAGTGGCAGGCCGGAGCCACATCCTTCATCTGAAACTTCATCTGGGTCCTGTATCTTCAGATTACTGTGCCATGGGTTTTCTGCAATCTGAGGACGTCGCTACTGACAACAACTCCGTGGTTGGGACAGTGACTTGGGCACTCTCACACACTAGAGTTCTCTGACGGGATCTGAACATGCATGCCAACAATTTTTTGGGACTTTCACTTACAAATATTTTGAACTATACACATATGTAAGTTCATTTTCTATATTTATTTTCATGGGTACAGCTACTTTTTCTGATTGTGGTTTGTTGTGTTCACTGTAAGATGTATTAACGGTTGCAAACAGCAGATTTCAAGAAATTTTGTCATGCATTGTGTGAAACACATACATGTATAGCAAAGTTGTTTGAGAATTGACTTTTCAGGGAAATAACGTTACTGTTTCTTTGAGAAAATGATGGGAGAGATTTTATATATTTTTTTAGTATAATTAATTGCATTAGATATGCCAATCAATCAATATAAAGACATAAAGAAGGAACACTGCGCTACCTCCACCCATGAAGGATTATTTAAATTATTTAAATCATAAAATATCAAATATCAAGATTTTACCTCATTTTAAAATATATTAAAATTACAGAACAGGAATGCTTAAATCCAAGCATCAGATGCTTTAACATTGCTCTAAAAGACCCCAACAGATTGTGAGTCATGGGAGTGCTTGGGGATAAACACTAAGTTAGTGTTGTGAAAGACAGGGTGTGGTATGTGAAATGGCCAGGTACAGTATTTGTTGGTCACCTGAGCCTTTTTTTCTTTCTCTCCTGTTGACTTTACCTGCAAGTCAACAGTTGAAATATGGGGGAATACAGGAAACATTCCTGGGCTGAAACTGGCTGGGAGAAAAGGATGAAGTACAGGAAACTCCACAAAGCAAGGTAAGAACCTTTCACAAATAACCAAACCTTAATAGTACTTACTCCAGGAATCTCAATTCCACCAGTAAAAGTGGAGGAAAACAGCAACTGTGGATGGCATCTGTACCTTCTGCAACTATTGCGATAGCCACTTTTGCATCCTCAAAATAAAGGCCATTATATGAACATTACAAAAGAAGCAAACAGCAGTGTGTCACACACCTTGTGATTTCTCTCTTTCTCTACTTCAATTTCACAACATTGTCTCAGCACTGACTGAGACTGGAGGCTAATGCACTTACAATTCCTTGTCAGTCTGGACCAGATCCTCTTTTCCCCAGTTCTGCTCCTCCCACTTCCTATTTTGCCTGTCACTGCTTGTTTTGAGTTACAGCACCACAACAGTGACATGTGACTACCGTGCCTTTCTACTAACTTCACACTGGGTCAATGTCATCTGCCCTCCTCCAGCCAATGAAAACAGTTCTGACTATTTCCTCTTTATCCAAGTGTACCTGCTGTTGAGTTACCGAATAGCACACCATTTCTGAAACCCTGCCAAAGGTGACAAGATAATCTCTGGGAATTTCACAGACTTTTTTTTTGGCTAAACAGGTTGTTTGTTTTTGGCATTTTCATTTCTTAAAAACATAAGAGCATGGAGTCATTGCTCTTTCAAAATGACAGTAGAACTTCAGCAATAATATTATCACTTTGGGTATTAGTAATATTTATGCTACAAATACCATATTTTAAAATATTTACGTATTAGTTAACTGTACAACTGTGTATATCAATATATAAATAAAGTATTTTTTCTTTTTAATCTCCACTATATTAATCATAAATCACTTTGGATGCCAGATGAAGGAAACATGTCGGTCATTCTGTTACTGCATTATGGTGTAAAAGAGGTCACGTTTGGAAATTCCATTTTTCTTTCCTGCTTTTCCCCATATTTGAATTTTGCTTTGCAGTGTTATACCTGAAGTGGTGTCACACATGATCTTCCTTCCTATTGCATTGCTGTGTCAAACAAAGAGGAAGCAATCTCAGGACTGTTTCAATGAGTTGCATCATTGGAATACCCACTTGAATGTTTTGATAAAACTTAGGTGTGTGTCATATGAGACAACCAATTGATTAGATGTGTTTTTAGGAAAGCATAACCTCTATAAGAAACCACGTTTACAACAAATTACCTGGTTTCAGGAATCAGCCATTGTGTCTCAGTTGCACTCAAATATATTGTTTGTGCTCATTTTTCTTTTCCTTAAGTTTACTGCCCACATTTTATGTCTCTTAATGGAATTAAGTCACATAAATGGACATGATTAATGGTGATGATTGTTTTACTAGCCAAAATGTCAAGTATAACAGAATTTGCAAAAATATATATAATTTTATCTTGTGGACAATATGTATGCTGTTTTCTATAGCCATATTTATTTAGCTGGTTCAACAATATATCTACATTATATTCCATATTGTGATATCCTGAATTTAATTGTGATTTACTGTATATAGTGTAACTAGAAGCTACTTTGTATTTTATATTGCATTGTAATGTACATTGTATAGTGTTATTATTGAGTACTAAAGGTATTAAAAGAAAGAAAGTACAGCAAAGTAGCTTCTGACTTTATAAAATAAACAACATATTTATGACAGCAAAAGAGAACTTCAGTCAACTCTCCTAAATAATAATTTCAACATGCAATTCAGTCAGAGGTGGTCTTGAATTTCAAACATGCATATTGAATTTGGTTATTTTTTCCAGTGGGTTCCACCAGAAAGACTTCCAGTCCAGTCCAATTGACCAGCAGATGATGGCTACTACATATCCTGCATCAGAAAAGCCTTCTTGTCTGTGTCCAAGCTCCGCCACCTCTGGTTACACCCTTGGATATTGGGGAGAGGGGAGTGTTAATTTCCAAGCCTACAGTTGCTACGGATACAGCCAGCCCTCCTGCACCTCCGTGCCTTTGTGGCCCAGAAGGCAGAGCTCGCCCCAAATTCTGTCTGTGTTTCTATTCAATAAACCTCTCTTCAAGGTCTGGAATTCTGCCCAGTTAAGCTGGTTTTGTCTGATGACAAAAGAAAGGTGTTCTGATAAATTAGCTTTCAAAACCCACATTTTTAACACATCACAGCATACCTTGTTTTTATCTATAGCAATGTCCATAGTTTTACTCTTTTATATACAGATGTTTTTTTTCAATAAAGAGAAGCATACATCTTACATGGTCACCAAGTCAAGCGAGAATGTACGACTGGTTAGTTCCTCAACCTGACTGTACTTTTTTATGTGTCTGGAATTTTTTTCTCGCCCTTCTGCTCACACATAAATACCCTAGAGTCCAGATTTGACAACAACAAAAACTAAAGAGAGGAGTTAAGGAGTACCTGAATATCTCTGTAAATCACTGTGAAGGTAAGATACATGGAATGTTAACATTACTAATATTTATCATTGTTGATCTGTGGTTTTGAATGTATTTTTAGGACAAAAATGTTTTCCCACTTTGTAAAATATTTTGAGATGAAAAATTGGAATTAGGGAGTTTCTGTTGAATTTGAATATCTTAGTTGAATGCTGTTATCATTTATTTATCAGTTTACAATATGGGGAATTTGTCTGGAGGACTGCATATAGGGATTAACATTTACAAAACAAGATGAAATAATTTTAAAATCATAAAAATGTAATATTGTAGAAATCTGATTTCTATGCATGGTACAGTGTGTGAATACTCATTGAATGTTAAGATTAGTCATTTCCATTTGTTAATGAACATTTTTAAAATAAACAAACAAGCTGACTCTCATCTGTGGCTGATGGAGAATGTTGGAATCATGGACAGTGCTGAAAAGCAAAGTCATAAACAGAATACAACACTAATTGAAATGTAAATGAACAGTATTAAGTGATCTTTAGCAATTGGTGAATGTTTCTTTACTTCCCTATCAGATGATTTTGGCTTTGTTTATCCTCCTTCCTCTCATCCTGCAATCTGTAAAAGGGAGCGTTGAGCAGCCTGGGAGCTGTCGCACAATCCAACCAAATGGTAAAATATTTAGTCTCCTTTAGTTTATATTTGTTTCAAATCTATATGTCTATGGTTTTACATTTAGACAGGTGGTACATCTTTATTTGCGCATCTCACTTTCATGCAGTTAGCATCTCATTTCACCCAAGTACCAAATCAGACACTTAAATGGACTGGCTCATGATCTATGTATCTCATCTCTTCCCTTCTAAATGTAGTTGAACACTATACCCAAAATAGCTCCTCCATTATGAAAAAATTAACTGTAAAATAATTTGATGACATACTAATGAAGTACTCTTTTGCTGGACCCTCCAGTCCTGGTTCTGACCCAGGCAAAGAACAGCTCTGTGGTTCAGGTGCCACTGCAGTGTGGGAACTCCTATGAGACCAGGAAGATTGTGTGGCGGAACAAAGGCAGAGAGGTGGCCCAAGGGAACCGAATAACCGTCATCGTGGAAGAGATGCTAGGGGGGAACTACACCTGTTATGACCACAGTGGCTCTTACCTCAATCACACATTGGTGCTGGTTCAGGCCATTGAGAAGAGAATCCTGGAAAAGTCAGATAACACAGGTATACTGAACCATAAGGGATTCATTCTAATTCGACTTCTACCAAGAGAAACTACTACATTTACCAAGGTTTATATGATGCTGATGATGATGATTATTATTATTATTATTATTATTATTATTATTATTATTATACAGCTTGATATGCTAATGTTTAATGAGTGGCAGTATCTGAAGTGTTATTAGCATGAAAGATCAGGGTAAAACAATCAAAGAATTCAATAACCTTCCCCAGTAATTCAACACCATATTAAATTTGTACAGTACTAAGAGGTGACACCACATCTAGACATCTGTTGTGATTGATTAGATTTGTATGTCTGCCTTTTTGTGTCTAGACTACATTGAGTGTGTGTCACAGAACTACAGTGGAGTGTTTCAGTGTTTCTGGAGGTGGAACCATCCCAGAAAGGGTGATGTTCTGCTTGTTGCTGCAGCTCGGTAGGATTGTTTACATTTTTTTAAATTCAGATGGAGGATTATTGTTCATAAGTCAATGTTCCATTTAATTGCACACAGAAATATACTGTATGTAAAATCAGCAATGAATGGAAGTAAAACAGTAAGCTTTGCTTTTGAACGTGGTGAATAGTCAAAGGATATGGCTTGAGCAATGTATGCTCTGTTAGCACTTTACATAAATATGGTTTTTCAATCCAGATCACTTGCCTTATTGCACTCATAAATTATTATTTAAAAGTTGACATGAAACAGATTTGAAGTCTGATTGTTTTTTGTAAATACGTGTAATACAGTTGTTAGTGAGGAGTGGATTTCATAATTACATTTTTAAATGTATTGCACAACAATATAAATATAGCCCCCCTAACCATGTGACATTTTAAACACAATTTAGTACTACAGGTTTCCAGAGACATCTATATTTGAGTGAAATTTGGAACCATGAGCGAAATGATTTTCCTGTTCCTGTCATTAAATTTGATATGGCAAATTTAAATGAATAATTAATATACAGCCCCCAAAGAAAGGCAAATTTTTATGTGTAAACTCAGTGAGCTTATCATAAAGTGCTGTACAGAAATTTAAATATAAACTATCCAATTCAAGTTGAATGCATTGATAAACCTTTAAGTTAAAGATAGTTGGATAGAAAAGTGACAATGTACAGAACACATAAAAAACAAACTTTTTAAACTTAAAGTACGAAGTATGAAGAAAGGAATTTAGAGTATGTTACAGTAATACTAGATTCCCCTGTTTGCAGCTCTTCAGTAAAGATCAGCTGCTCTCTGGACACAAGCGGGCAGTCAGTCACCTGCCGAGACCACACCCACTGTCCATATGGTGAGGAGAAAGAGCGCATCACCCTCACAATGTATGTCAAGCATGATTACAGAGTGGAGAAGTACACCCGCAACTTCTACATCACAGAAATAGGTGAGTTCTCATTCAGCCATCACTGAGTTTCCCAGGCTCAATATTGTACATGTTATTCAGGCATTCAGAATATTTCATAATTATATTATTTATTATTGTTGATATTGATCAAATCATGTGCAGTTTACCACACTGATAAGCATATGTTTCTGAGAACATGTCAGCTTGCATATACAGGTCAATCAAAACAGATGTTAACTTCCACATCAGTCAGATGCATAATGAAGATATGACACAGCAGACTAACCTCCTACCTCCCCTGATGAGTTCCATCAGAAATACAATGCAAAGTTTGTCTCCTCGGCTAAATGTTGCCCCCTTGTGATTCTGGATGTATGACTGCAGTCCTTTGTTAGAAACTCTGCAATGCTAGAAAACAAATTATTAAATGAGACAATCAGTGCACTTTAAAAACAGAGTGGAAATTTTTTAAAAATGTCCCTCCCCTAGCACCTGTTATGCAAGTAAATACAAACTATATGCAGGTGAAAAGTATTAGACACATACACCTATGTTTTGATGAAGTTGTATGAAAGACATTAGGAACTGCATTGTTATGCCTGACATAGCTGACTTTATGCTGGCATAACAATACCAATATGTAGTTAACGTGATGAAAATGAAATTATCACTTGAGAATCCTGCATATATCAGGTTATCATCTTAGCTTTCTGAACAATAAGTCATATTGATACACTGTAAAACATCTCATGTTGGTTAAACTTAGAAACCTAAATTCTCCTGGTGCCATGAAAATATGAGTAAAGTCAGTTTGAAAAACACCATTGTTTCAATTCAATAACTGAAGTTGAAAAGGTTCATTTAACTACTAAGCATTTGTTGTCTTAACATTGTTTTTTTAAGTTTTCAAAGTTAATTTAACTATTGGCCACTTGTTGTTTATAGTTAATATAATTAATAACAATTAATTATTTTTCATTATCCATGAAAGAAAACTTTCCCAATCTTGTAAAAGAAACACACACATTTCTGCACTATTTTAACTTGCAGTTTCAAGTTCAAGTAACCTAACTACATTCATAATACTTGCCATTTTAAGTTGAGAGGATTTCAGTTTCAAATTAGTCTCAACATCTCTATCTAAGTTCTCTTGACCATCCGCCTGAAATTACAGTTCCTTGTGGGGTGCATATCCCTCTGCTTTTCGATGTGTTCTGTTGCTGTTTATCACAGAGTGTATTTTTGTTGGCATTGGAGTGCTATATGGCTTTTTGTCAGTGGATAACTGGTAGATTATTTCTATGCTTCAACCTTGTATGGTTTTAAAAAAGAAACTTTTTCTCATTCTGAAAAACCACACATTTTTTTCCCGAACACCAAACCCATCCTGCCATTTTTTCTGCCTTTTTTTTTCCAACAGATTACTTAGAAAACACAAGTTCAATGAACACATATAGCTCTGACAAAATTCTCAAACAGTCAACACAATGAACTACTGTATGTTCAATTTTTGAAAACTAGAAATAAGAAAAAAGAAAAGAAAGAAAAAAGAAATAAGTGGACATACTAGGGCTGTAACATAAATGGGGCTGAAATGTTTTACAGTGTGTCATGTAGTCATAATTCTTCCAAATTAGAAATTAGTAAAATGTCTTTGGGTCATACTTAAGAGAAAGAATGCAAGAATGCATGTCTAATTTCCAAGCAGTTTACAGCAGTGTATTGTAAAAGTAGTGAAAGATAATTAGATCAATATTCTTTAACTTTTGTTGTAAAAATGTGCACTGTTATTGCAACATTTTCTGCCATCTCTCCTGTGTTACCAGTGAAGCCAGACAGGATAAAAATCACAAAAGTGGACCAGAACACCTTTGAATGGGGATACCCTGAGACATGGAGTATCCCTGCCTCCTATTTCCCCCTAACCTTTCAGGTGAAAGTGATCCCCCTGAAGCAGAACTGTGACTGTGAGCACAGGGGCCGGAAGCACAGAAAGATAGAGGTAAGCAGTAAAGAGGAATAGTTCCTCATCTTATCTTGAGAGAGAGATAGTTGAGAATTGTAGTGTAGTGCTTTCCATCTCTGGTCCTAGATTTCCTCTTGTTGGTTTTCATTCCAGCTAATCTTTCTACTAAGCACCCATTTTAAACAACCTTTAATAAAGTCCACATTCTGTCAGAGGCTGGTCCGTATTTCTTAATCAAGGGTAATCATTCAAGGAAAAAATAATAGTAGATCTTGTACGTTTTTAACAATCTTAATTTATCATGTGACTGGCGGAGATAAAAATCAGCATATGCACACAGGGTGCAAGGAGAGAATCGGATAACCACCTGTACGGGACACTGGACTAGAAATCTTTCCATATGATGGTGATGAATTTTACTGCTATTTTTTAACTTTTCCCCTGTGTTTGTGTAGCTACACACCACGCATAGCCGTCGCTGGTCAATCAAAAAAGGGTTTCTCTTCTGCGTCAGAGCACAGGACGCACTGTGCAACTCCACCTGGAGTGACTGGAGCCAGGAAAAGTTGAGTGAAGCTTTCTTACCTAGGAAAAAAAAGGCGTGGAACACTTATTGTCATTAAATATTTTTGACATTAACTAGGGTGATGATTTGAATGTGTCAGTTAATTATCCAAAATTATACCAAGTAGCTTTTGTTTATTAGAAGTCATTTTGTACAGGAATGAACATCTCATGGAGAGAGATAATGCATCAGTGGAGTATTTAATTATGGATCCCAACTTGATGGTTCTATGTATTTTGGAGGTAGTGAAATGTGTCCCTCCCTCATTCAGTAATCATTCAGTGGATATAGGGTTTGAATTTCTTAAAACAGGGTTATGTGGAATTTCATCTGAATTTCAAATCCTAAGGTATAACTGCATAGGTAAATTTAAATTTCACTGGGCTCCAGACAAACTCAAATTTTTGAGTTTGTGACTGATGGGAGTTACAGTGTACCACATGCCAGGACAGACAAGTCTGAGTCATCCTGTCTCTCACTTTGCTCTTAGTTAGAATGGGGAAGAGAAAATCCACTCTCCAGAAAGCTTTGAAGTAGATTTCTTTTCTAATCTTCATAATCCTGTGTAAACACTTAGGCTATGCTTCACATTCTGCAGTAAGCACATGTTAAGCTGTTTGCAGGACAGGAAAAGTGGCACTTCTGAAATTTTCTGTGCCCGTAAGCCTTCTGTGCCCAAAAGACCATTTTACTGTCATTTAAATGCATAGACGTTGAGATGCAGATGAGTTGCAAACAAATGACATGTGGAAATGTATATTATTATGTATTCATTATCAGGTTTTCAGACAATCTTTGTAGTCTTACTACTTTAACATATAGCCATTATTTTCAGTGAAACCTATTCCAGACCGTTTAATACTTCAAGAAGTGAGACTTCAGTATCAAAATACAGAACCCACCAAAAAAAAGACAAAAGGTAAGTTAAAGATGTGTTACAGATGTGTATAAGATATTACAATATTATTATTGCTATTGTTGTTGTTAAGATTTTGCTGTCCTTCTTATTTAAAGGAGACGAAGATATAGGGGTGAGAAGAAACAATCCAGAAAGAATAAGCCTGTTGTGGACTGACCAGTTCTTTAAAACTCTCTGTTGATCTGTTTTTCATCCACTGTTGGTCAGTAACCCCAAATATATCATCCATGATATATCAGATATGGTGTCCTATAAAAACTTATCTCCGTTATCTCAACTCAAGTTATATCCTTTATTAATCATTCTTCTCTCATGGTTGCACAATTTGCATTTTTAAATAAGCTATGCAGATATACATTTTTATTCTGTGCTAGAGTTTAAATGTAATTTATTAAGCTGCCAATGTTATCTATTTATTTTTTAAGGATTCAAAAGGATTAATTAAACTATGAAAATATTTTTTTAAAAAACTATGCATGTCAATTTGGCCATTTGGACATGATATGTTGAAATGAAATAAAATCTGTTATGAAATCAATTTGATGGTCCCACTGTAGTACATTTGTAGTTGTTTTTCAGTGCCACCTCAGGTCATGTCCACATGCAGTATTCACAACATTACAACATTATATTACATTATACATTATATATCACAGCAACCAAAAACCAGAACCAACACAGTTGTTGGGGACTAAGAGAATGTAGCCCCGATTTTGTCCTAATGCGGATAATCAGGGCTTTCGTTAACAAGATTCTTAGATTTTGAAGAAAATATTTAAAACACTGTCCAGAGGAAAGCCTGGGGCTTCCATTCATGAATATCACTTGGTTTTACAAATAACCACACAAAGCTGGACATAGACTTAGCTCCAGGGCACTTTGCCCTTGAATTACATTTATGCAAGCCTACATTAATGTGAAACAACCACCAGACTCATAATGTGGTGCAAGTAAAGCTTTGTCTAAACCCATTGCTTAAATATTCAGGACAAAGTACTGTAGAACCTCTGAAGTGCAGAACTCTGAGTTATTGAAATGCTGAAAAGATTTCAACCAAAAATTAGCATCAAAATTACACCTTTTTAACAAACAAACAAAAAAACAGATACAAAAAGGCAGCATTAAAATGAATGGCAATACCAGCTTCCATTGTAAAATGTAACACATTCAGTTTTGGAAAATGTCTTTGCATTGCTGCTCAAGAATATGTCATATATAAAGTGTAAAGTGGATTTAAAAGCACCATGTCTTGAAATTAAAAATCTCCCTGGGGATTTTAGAGGCAACAAAACTCTTTTCTGACTAAGGGGGATATGTAGAGAAACTATTTTGGTGATTGATGAATGTTCTCCATCTATCACTTTTGGGGGGCTCTAAAAACTGCATATATTATTGAACATGCAGTTTAATTACAAATACTGTGAAGTTTGATTACAGTCAGTTATCCATCTTTTCAACAAACAAAATGGATTTTAACGAAATAGCCAAGTAAAAATACAATGCATTTTAGAAGTGATTTTCAAAAAACTGCTTAAATTATTAACACAAGCAAAAACCCACACACACCAAATCTATTTCATAAAAAAATGCCTCAAGAACATTCCAAATGATAAAGAACATTTGTATAATTTCCCAGTCTGTTCCAAATGAATAATTAATTTTATGTCAACAGAATACATTTAAATAATGTGTAAATAATAAATCATCCTAAAGTGCTGTTGGTATCAAATTACTGAATGCATGTTTTTTTTTCAGACTTCACAAGACACAGAAGCCCTGTGGAAAGAGAAGATACAAGAGTTTTGTGTGCATATCGAAGTCATGCTACCCTGTGGGGCACAAATGGTGTTATTCTGCAGAACTGTGGAGTGTATAGACCTCTGTTGACAGCATTGTTCACAGCATTGTTGGATGGATAATACATATTGTGTATTGCAATATTCTCAGACATTCATTACCTGTTGAGGACCTTCCTTCCTGTGCATAAATTCAGTAAGCATAATCCTAAACATATGTTTATGCCTAACACAATAAATGGAACAAGAGATCACATATAAATACACAATAAATATAAGATTTACACTACCAGCATGTAATTTTGTAGCGTTGTTGTCCTTTTGTGACTAAGTTAACATAACCAGGAGCATCACAACTAAGGATAACTTCACTTTGCAGTGCTAGAAGGATGGGTATGCATTCTTTCTCTCGAATCCGTCACACAAAGTGAGGCTAGTTCTGCAAACGATACCGTTATCGATATGAGAGATTTGCTGTGTGTGCGATTATATTGTTTGAACAATTTCTTTGAACTTTACAGCAACTACCTATGAAAAGATATTGTATGTGCCGTTGTCACGTTTAAACAAATAAAGGCTGTTACTTAACATTATACTTGGTATATATACCAAGATTTGCAGATTAGGGCTGAGCAATATGATTTAAAAACAAACAATATCTCGATATTGTTTTTAAATCATATTTTGGTATATATACCATATATATATATATATATCCCATCCCAAGCAAAATAATTTGTGGGTTGACATGTCCCAACCATCGACACTCTGGAGAAACCTGCTCCCCTGGTCAGGTCAAACCTAAAGTCCTGGACTAGCCCAATTGCGTGTCAGCTGACATGAACGTGCTGAGAAACAACAGTGTGACCACTGAATAGCAGTTAGAAGTACACTTAAAGTGATACCAGGCTGCATCAAGCTTAGCAGAGGCAGTCTCTTGTTTGCTAAACAAACAGTACCTGGAGCAGGTGAAGCTTCAACAAAGGCTGGAGCCAGCATCTTAGTAGTAGTAGCATAGTCATTTAGCTGACATTTAGCAATCTTCTGGCTGCATTGACCATGAGCTTCTGTGTGTGAACTGAAGTCTTGCCACTGACCTTCAAAGAGGGCCTGACCACCAGAACACTGACGTCAAGGTAGGTCCTGGAGGAATAACAACAGTAGATAGACAGAGGGAGTATAAGCAACTGCATAATCATTGTGAATATGTCCTCTCTTTGCTTTGCCAGTGGCATAATGGTGCTCAGTCTAAGGAGGTATTCAGAGAGTTTTAAAGATAATAAACATCACTCTGCAAAACACTGGCAATTACTTCTGTCCCCAGGCACTTACCAGGAAAGCAGCATGTGGAGAGGTACAATGATTGCTTTGTCACACTTGTCTTAGTTCAGCATGTCTTTCTCTGCAGGGCAAACAATTGATCACTCTGTAAACATGTGACAGAATCACATTACCAGCCTTCATTAATAACCACAGTAATCATTGCTGTTAGATCCAGGAATTCAGAGTGCAGGATAAAGGTGACCCTTTTCTATATTGTAATAGTGTGATAGCACTGATGGCTCCAGGTTGCTGTGTCCACTGCAGGAAGGCCCTAGGCCTAGGACCTTGCTGACCCCAGGACAATCCCTCTTTAATACCTGACACCTAGGACACACACACTTTCATGATAAGCATTATATTCTTCTGAACAGGATAACAAGCATGAGTCTGTTGAGGGATCCTGGCCTTCAGTGGAGTTTGTTACACCCACCTACATAACACCATCCTGTCAACATGCAACTTCAGGTGGTCTGAATTTTGCAACCATCAAACAATCAACAATCAACTATAACAATCATGAGCTCAGCTAATATAAGATTTGCACACCACTGTTTACTCCTTTCCATGGCAGGGGGAGGCTTATAAGATAAATGAAAAATGCAATTGAGGAATATACCAATTAATGCGTAATGTAATATTTGTTGCAGTGGACCCACTCTGCTTGTAAGTTATTGCTCATCACCCTTAGCTGGGGAAGAGTTCCCAGACCAAATATTGATACTGTCATTCACATCTGGACCTTGAATGCCAGTACCTCTACAGAGGTGAAAAAGCATAATCACTGTCATTACTCATAAAAACTACTTATTCAATGTAGACAGTTAGATACCTTCATTAAGAAACAGTCTGTTTGCCACTCTAATCCTTGAAGGGTTAAGTTCAAAAACTTTTCCAATTATTTTTAAATTAAAACCCTGGAAAAGGCAATTCAGTAGAGAGAACAGTTGCACTTGCACTGGCATAAATCTACATATTTTTAAAACAAATAAGTTTTATTTAAGAGTTTATATTAGCATATTTACTCATTTGAGAAGTTGAAGAAGATTTGGAGAAAATGTTAAATAAGTTGTTTAATTGATCTAAACGTGCATGAAGGCAAATGGGAACAGTAGTTCCAATTAATAAAAATGTGACCTGGACCTTGGTTACATTACAAAATCAACCATTCTCCATTAATTAAGCTGGTGTTGATTGTATTTTGTGAGGCTTGCTCAAAATATGCAATATCTATTTCCAAGAAAGAAATGTAATCTTGAAACATCTGTCTTGCTGGCTAAATGTGAGTTTTTAGTGATAATATTCATAACAGCATTCTAAAATGATGTTGATTATTGTACAGACCGGTAAGTTGATATACCAGTTCTGACCTCACCAGGGCTGAAAAGCTTTTCCTCTGTAACTTTTATTTGTAAAATTTCACACACATTTTAACATATTTACTGCTACTGCAGTGGGATTATCAAAACAGTTTGTGGAGAAGTACATAGCTCTACACAAGCTTTAAACCATGCATATACAAAACTTTTGGCTGAACAGTCATATTGAAAGCTGAACACATACACTGCATTGCATTAATTTGTAAAGTTTGTGAGGGACCACAATCCTGATTGTATCTTTCTATTGTTTCTATTCTCTACTAAAGTTGCAGTCAAACTCTTCCTCCTCTCCATGCATGAGTAAGCATGCCAAGAACATATCTGGCTAATAATGATTGCCATATATAAAGATTTTGCCATTTTGTTATCATACAAATCATGTGTGAACCAAAGCATTCTCCACACCTGGACCTCATTCAATTTCAAATAGTGCAGGTTCAACATGTTACATACATCTTGCCAGTGAATAGCTCTACTGGATCCAACTCAATGCTCCTGGTGCTTTAGGTGTCTTCACCTATCCTTGGCCATCATCAATAAGTTCCCACCAACATCTGGTCCACTGGTCCAGTCTGGTGACTACTTATATTTGGCATACTCCTACACTATAGACTCTTGTCTGTGTCCTGAGCACTCTGGAGCTATTGGAGAGAATACTGGACTACTGGAAACTTGTACCTAATAAAAGCTAACAGAGAAACCCCTCGGGCAATGAGAAACCCCTTCCTTCAAAAAAGATCTCCAGCAATTCATTTGACATGAATTGTTTGTGTGTGACACACTGTTTTTTGGATGGATTAAATGAATTCAAATGGGCCTCCTTAGCTACACTAACTGTCCTCTGTGGATGAGGCTCTGGCCTCTGCTCCAGCTCTCTGCCTCTTCTTCATGATCCTTGTTTTTAAGTCATGATTCTCAAAGCAATGCTGCCAAAACAATTACTGTGCTTGCCTGACATGTAACTGCTGTACTAAGCCTCTTTTCACTTCAAAATGTGTTCAGACATAGACATTTGGTCCCCAGGCCAAACCTGGGCCTTTTGCTGAATTCTTGCTTGAAATCTGAAACGTAAAAAAGACAGCTTATTCCCAATTCATTTATTATGTCTAAATAAGCAGTAAGTTACATGGCAGCATACAACTGTTCAATACAACTGGATACATTTGCCTGCTCTCCCTCAATCAAATTGTCAGGGGGTCTCCCATAGGTTTGTTCTATTTATTACCTACAGTGTTCATTACAAGGGGGTTTATGTTGTCTGTTCGAGTTTGTTTGATTACCTCTTTTCTGTACTTTGTATGCATCATATTGAATCTTTCTGTGGTGGTAATTCCTCTTTCGTAGCCCAAACCGCCTAAGTTGATCTACCATGTGTTTGGATGAAAATGGAAGGGGAAACATTCAGACAACTTTACCGAGGCACTGTTTTAAATCACACCTAACAGGTTTATGAAGGGGACTTTACAATGGTCATTTGGCATTTAACATATATACGTGACTATGAATGATACAATGTTGCTATTAAACAACCTGTGTATTACTGACAACTTGCCTTTATCTCAAGAGGTTAAATTGTTCTATAATGCACTTAGAACAATGTACCTGATGAAAAGTACTGTACAGCCACATTTTTTCATTAATGTATGGTGAATATTTGTCATGAGATTGAATACAGGATCCATATAGAGCATTCTTTTGCCTTAAAAAACCTCATTATCCCATTTAATATGAAAAAAACACTTCAGTTCCTCTTTGTGCTGATTTGTACTATCAAACCCTTGCACCCTGGGTTGTGAGATATATCACTTAGAATTGGGTAAATTCAAATGTGATTGATAACAAAAGAATATTTCCCAGAACACACATTTAAGAGTAATGGAATTCCTCAAGTAGCTAAAAAGTCTAATCGTGTATAAAAAGCATGATTACACACATGGAAACTCCTCGATAAAAGCTACCACACCAGCCACAGAGGAGGTATATTGTATATGAGGTACGCTGTACTAAAGCAGTCAGCAAAGCATGCCGATAGACCAGCTTCCCCACACTTCCCCTTAAGATCTCCAGCAGCTATGTGATGTCAGCACCTTCTTCATCCACACAAGGCAAGAATGTAAAAACAAGAACACAGAAAAATGTCCCTTGAGTGTGAAATCAACATCATGTGCCTTATAATTCCAGTCTACAAAGTTAAGGTAGAATCACATGCTATATTTGAGAAATGAAAAAATTATGTAATTTTTACATTTCTCATAGCCTGCCATAACGTTTCACAATGCCTATACTTGTGCTCAAACATCAAACTTATGCTTTTACATCTAATCAAACCACAACCCGATTTTGTAGTAGTGTAACCTGGACAATGTAGTCAGTCATGTGAGGATTGATTCCTTATTTCTCAGAATCGAAGGACAAATAATTAATCTAATATTGCCGCAGATGAGTTTACATTGGAATTTGTTGAAAGGCCGGTGCGTCTCATACAGACATACATACAGACGCCAAAGGGTGCCTTATGCGTCGGTATTTGACGACCTAGTTTATTTCATATGAAAACGTAACCGTTCTCTTTTCGCCTTGACCAATTTTAAAGACTGCCAGAAGATGTGTTGGGTGTTCTGCTGCCATTAACGTCTTAGTTAGGGGGGTATTCTGACTTCGGATCGCTCAGCGCTTTGTCGGCAGAAGCGCGGAAAATACTTTTTCCGCACACGAGGTCAGAATATGACTAAGTATCCCCCGCGTAAAAAAGAAAAAAAAGAGTGGGGCTGAACAATTTTAGTACAGATTTGGGATTTAAAATTTAACAAATTCAAATTCTACTTGAGCAGCATGCAACGCTTATGTCTGTTAACAAGATATAGTTTCTTACTTAACACGAGGTGCTATGCTGCTCACGTCACCAACCACATTTATCAACCCCAAGTGTAAACTTTTACAACTGCATGATTTTAGAAACAGAATTAGGGGCCCTATCAGCGAGAGATAAACTGAGAGTGATAGAGACGGTGAGACAGACCTAAGCATCTTTTAATGGTAGGTGATAAATTAGGTGACAGGGCCATGCGTATCAAAGATTACAGAGCATGGTACACAAGCATCTAACACATTTTACAGGGGTTGCTGTATTGGGCATCTTGATATAAAACATGGGGCCGCGAAGAACGGAATAAAATCTATTATTTACGAATTTAAATTGTCATTCAGTTTTCATTGACACTTGGAGGGTAAAAATGGTCAACTGCCAATACAGTGGTACATTTAAGTTTCATATCAGATAAAATCACATTTCAGCACCTACAACCTGGCAATCCAGCGTTCCGACATAAATATTATTCTTCGATTTTCTGGATTCGATACTTGATCATTTCCAAGGCCCAGCTAGGGGCATGCACTCCAGGAACGTAACAGCCATGAAATCTCCATGTATTGCACAACTTTAACCTGTTGTTAATGTTAGCGAAAGACTTAGCATGGTGTTTTAATGTAAAAATGGCTAAATCAGTTTCTGTCCTCCAGATAATTATGCCTGCCAACGTCAGTTTATAAAAGTATTAATGTGATGACATGAAGTGAAATTGTTCTCGCAGAAGTGAGGACACACCGAACACATCACTAATGCTATTGGGGTCAGATTGCTCGGCTTGGTTCACATTAGACATAAGGATCATGCCATCAGTGTACACTACAGTACCTGATGAGCAGGGTTTCGTGCTTGTAGTTCAGTTTTTCAAGTCAGTCCGCGGATCACGTCTCCTTCCGTGTGGATTACCAGGGTTGCTGCCCCTCTTCCGCCAGAAATAAAAAGCACGAGTTCGTCTCCTCGAGATGAAAAACATGTTCCTGTAATATATTTGTACTATTTTAAGTAACCAAGAACTAACACAGGGCGGCGCCAAAGCTTAACATTGGAATGAATGAAGGATATTACCCCTTATCAGCCAATTACCCTCATAATAAAATATAATAATATCAGCTCTTGATATCCCTAGCTTTCTGTGGAATGAAAATATGACATTCGTGCGTATTTCTAGTTTTGAATGATAGCCATTTCCCACCCTTGTTTTGTTAATAGAACTGCAGGTCACTGTGGTGCTAACATCTTTGCAGTCTTATCAGTAGCCAAGAGCTCCGACTGTTAAGACAAAACAATACTTTTTCAGATATCATTCCACTCTTACATTAATTCATACATGATGTACAACTTTCTACTCATCCACCAAAATGTTCATCATAATTTAAATGTTTATCACATTCACTAGATTGTGTTTTCATAGCCTGTTATACATACCAATGTATTGATATATAAGCACATAAGTGTAATGGGATGAAAATGTACTTTTAGCTGGAGAGTGGGTACTGAGAGGTTTCTTTTCTTTTTCTTTGCAGTATGATTTGCTTTCTTTTTTCACCTACTCAAGAGCAAATTGCACATACAATGCTGTACACTGATTCTTTGTATTTAACTGCATGGTATTTCAACAGGACTCAAGGTGATTCTTCTTAAGCAAAACCTATATTTGTTTTACATCAAAGTTACAATGGTCACTTACCTTGTCTATATGAAATTAGCTAACTTAATGACATCTATTTGGTTAAGAGTGCTGTAACAAATAATTTGATTGTTTGATATCCTGCCAGTCAGCAGTGCCTAGGGCATGACAACATCCGCTTCATTGGCTAAATGCCAACATGAATCTAACCGGTCATTTATTGATTTCCTCAAGCTGAATGAATTCCCTGTCAAAGCTCATAAACTGCTTATCTCAGACTTATATATAAACTATGCATTCTGAAATGAATAAAACATGCATATCCTCATGTACTGAAAGATCTTTTCATAATCATCACTGGAATGGATACTATCTTTAGTAAGGGTACAACAGATTACAGAATCATTGGCACCCTTGCTGAAGATGAACACAAAAGTTGAACAAAATAAGCAAAACTATTTCTGATTCGATTGTTTGGGAAAGGGGCTTTATACAGGTAACCCTTCCAAACAGCCTTTTGTAATGGATGTGGTGTGTAACTTGATGTAGAAACATGGTGACTCCAGGGTGCTCTCAAACACTGAGTTTCTCCACCTCTGATCAGGGGATTCTATGTTGCCTCCATCACCTTCTTTCTCACAGTGCATGGAGATGTCCACTTTTCAAGTGGTACTAAACTCTGTGTTTATTGCCCTAATAGCGGTAAGTGGTATATTTTAATATATTATTTATTACCTGAATTCTCAAGGTCAATAACCATATGTCCCCATTTGATTTGTACATTCTTCTCTTTTCTTTTCATTTCTCTCTCTCTTTCATTTCTCTCATTCATTTCTTTTCCCCATGGCAATGATGACTAAAGGAATTTCTCTGCATGGCATCTCATTTCTATACCCTAGTGAAACAAGAAGTCATGGGAACCTATTATACTGCTCATTAAGACTGAAATGAACTTAAATAAATGGAATTAATTTGCAGATTGAACATTGTTTGAATTTAAATAAAACTGATTTCAGTAGATGCAGTAAGTTTGACACCCTTATTTCTGAGAAAAAAATGTATTGCACATTTACTGTTGCATTTACTGTTGTATTAGAATAAAATAATATAATTTTCCACATGTGTAAACATAAAATAAAGTGTTGTTTCTTTTGTACATTGTGTCCTTATCATTATTTCTAAATTTCACTGACTTTACATAACCAATACACAAAATCTGCAGTATTGGTTACTGTCCTGTATGACAGGATAAAAGTACATAGACATGTATGTGGTAAAGTTAGGTAAGTCCAGGGGCATCAAGCCATAAGACAGCTTTGAGAAAGCAGAATGTGAATTAGTATGTTAATCAGTGTGCTATCACAAGGAATCTGTCAGCGCACAGCAGTGGGCCAGATTGGATAGATGAATGCATCTCACCATAAGCAGAATGCTTTTTGTGTGAGATGAAAGTAATGTGTTACAGTATCCCTGTTTAAATATATGTCATTCAGATGGTGTAGATTGTAATTCTTCTCAATTTTTGGACATATCATGCAATAAACAATAAAATGATGAAATGAGACAGGAGTGACTCTTGATTAATTACTTGTGAAAGAGTGGAACTGTATTCCTCTTGCTGAATTGTAGATACTGGTGGCCTGTATGCCACTGTGAATACATCATGTATTAGTCACACACAGGTGGTTTCCCATCATCTTATTAAGTCACCCTACATTGGTGTTTATATATTTTGTTCACTGGTAGGCATGAGACTAATCTGACTTTTAATTACATTTTGATAAACCTGGACTATGGAGCAAAAGTACACAGGTCAGGTCAGTTTATTATTATTACTTTCTGAAGAAGACTGAAATCAGCTAGGCACTTAAATCATTTACCAATAATTTACATGCTTACTGAATAATTAGCTAATATACGCTATAAAGTTGACGGAACAGTACTCAGTGTTTGGAGTTTTGAAATGGGTTTTCTGTAAAATACATGCCTATCATTCAAGAATGTTAAGAATGTCAATTGTACTTGACTCGGCTGGTCAGTAGAGTGGTGGAGTGGAAAAACACACACACACACACACACACACACACACACACACACACACACACACACACACACACACACACACACACACACACACACACACACACACAGAGCTAGTAACTTCTTACAATGAACGAAAATCATTGATGTACGTGTGTTCCATTTGCACTGCAATGTTGCGTTCTCAGGGTGCTCTAATCCGCTCTCAGTCACACACATGCTCAGTACAGTCCTGACAACGGTGTCCGTAATGGCTGCTTGACGAGATGAGGCACAGCATTACTTTCTGTCTCCTCGGTGGAAACTGAATCAACATCTCAACCATCAATGTGCGTTCACTTCAATTAAAATGGTTGATTATCGACCGGATAAGCTTCGAGAAAGCAAAATAAACGGAATTAAGTGAATCTTATCAAAGCAGGTAGGAATGTATCTTTTTCCTTAAATGTGATGATGCGTGTATCGACGGTAGCAGGCAGAGAACCTATCCATACCAAGCCATCGGCATCGTATTGTTTGATTGCATGGTCTCGTTGAAATGGTAAACCACAGCGACAAGAAGGCGTATTGCTAGCTAATGCTGACGATAGCTAGAAAGGTGACTATAGTTCATTTACACATATTCGAGTAAAAAAAGAATACACAGTGTGGTGACCAGCAAGGCAGGACACACGTTCTGTGTTGTTATTCAGGTCGAGAATCGCATTACGAGTTTTTTTTTTCAGGTAAATAAACCGCGAGCTAGCTACAAGTGCTGCAACGTTAGGTTAAGTTAGCTAGCTTGTAAGGTAACGTTAATCGGTTGGGATCTTTCAGTGTACCTCTGTGCTGGTTAGCGTGTATATCTAGATAACGTTCATTGAGCTAATGATGTTGTCATGGCATGCGATATTTTTGCTAACTCGGGTTCATCTTGTTAAATAGGGCTTTACATAGACCTTCACTTTTAACGGAGTTGTGATAAAACACAAGTATGCTTTTTCGTGAGCTTGATTGCAAAATGCAGTTTTGTGGTCGATTACACACCACTTCCATGAATGCCATTTTCATGGTGATGACAGTAAATGAATTGAATCAGTTTATGCTAACTGTGGGACATTCTGACTGTGTTATAATTGACATGCCTAAGGAACGTTTGCAATCTACAGGTATTATATGTATTGTAGTACACAAATACATTCGTTTGGCCGTGGTTAGCTCGTTCTGTGAGCTATTATGCAAGCTGATGTTTAAAGTAGCTAGCTTACTCAGTTGGCTAGCCAGCTAGCTTAGTGTATCGCTGGCGTCAATGAATTTTCAATGAGCACGGGGTTACTGTCGGTCACGGAATGTAGCGTTCATGCATTACCCTGCCTAATAGCGAGGCAAAGCTCAACAAGAAGGATTAATCGGAGATTCTCGAAATTCTGATGAACAGTACATGCCATTTTAGCTATAACTGTAGCGATCGCTGGCGAGGACAGTAACTTTATAGTACTGGATGGTTTAGAAAAAAGAAAGTCTTATGGAGGCCTTCGATTAAACGATTGTTTAATTGTTTTAAGAAATAACATTTCTATCAACTCCAGTCGTTGTGATAACACTTGACCGGTTTGCTCATTATGGATGGTTGTTTTGTTAGCAGCAGAAAGGGCTGTGGCCTTATGTAGACTTAAAAATAAAACATTAAATTTAGGTTTTCTTATTAATAAAAAAGGTAAAAAAAACTTTAACACTTTAATTAGCTACAAAACTGGCGTGGGAGAGGGAACGGTACCCTCTGGCTGAAAAGTAGGTTGAAATTTAGCCCTCCGGGGGGAAAGCTTTGATTCATGATTTGAGTTCAGTGTAAGGGGGGGACAAGATTCCTCAGTGTTTTCCTTAACACACAGTATAAACAGTGCACTTGTCCTCTTAGGGCAC
Organism: Albula goreensis; assembly: GCA_022829145.1. Classification (NCBI taxonomy): domain Eukaryota; kingdom Metazoa; phylum Chordata; class Actinopteri; order Albuliformes; family Albulidae; genus Albula; species Albula goreensis. The sequence goes on along the minus strand of CM040746.1, from coordinate 16,422,170 downwards.
AGAAACAAGGCCTCATTATTTAATTGCAGGTGAACAACAAAAAACAGCCTGCCAAAATAAGAATTACACAATTACTAACTAGCCAGCTAGGCTAAATTACCAGATGATAACCTTTGATTTGTACCAAGCTACAGCACTTTAGGCCTGTTTCACTGTCTGCTTTTTTCTCTATCATGTGTTCATTTAGTTGTAGATAGGCATATTTTTGCCTTGACTTTACAGTGACAGAGAAATTGAACTCTGTCCTCAGAAGTTTGCAGGCTCAATCTCTGCCACCCTCAGTCTGCTGCATTTATGCATTTTTCTTTGACTCTGACAAAATATTGTCAATTTTGTGGCATGATATCTCCCAACTTTTGTTCTTTGCTAGTAAACTGATGCTTAGTTACTACCCTGGCAAATAGCTCATTTATGATCTTGTGGAAGGGAATTTTCCAAGCCAAAAACAAATCTGTATGCTGCATATTTACTGAATTGAATTAACAACCAGGTAAACAGCCAAATTTATGGATCACTTCTCACTTAAAATTTACATCCTTTGAGTGAGCAGTATTTCATTATAAAACAAATACAGTATACAGAGAATAGGCCTTCACCAAACTTTACTTTTGCAGACATTCTTTCCTGTTACCGTATAATATGTGTGCTAATCACACGTCCGAGTTTTCCTCTGTAATAGATATGAAAATCTGTATTTAGTGAATAATCAGGAAGAATCAGGAACAGTTGCATCCCTGATTGTGCATTTATGCTGCTGGAGAGTTACTGTAATTCTTCAGAATTATTTTGCTGTAGCCTGCTAAAGCAGTGCACTGACCCCACAGCCCTTGGTTACAGAGTGCAGCGCGTTAGCCATGATGCTGCAAGACGTGAAGGCTTCAGAAAAATGTGGTTCCCTGGAGAAAAAGAACACAAGTTGTTGTGTCTTTGTGTCTGACTGTTTGTTGGCCTGCCTTTCACAGTGTATACGCAGCTCCACACCGTGCTGTGGGGGGGGCCATGGCTCTGAAGGAGAGGATGGAGGCAGTGCTGAACGTGGGCCTGAGGGTCCCCAGCATCATGCTGCTGGACGTGTTGTACCGCTGGGATGTCAGCTCCTTCTTCCAGAAGATCCAGCGGAGCAGCCTCAACAACAACCCTCTCTTCCAGTACAAGTACCTGGCCCTCTACCTGCACTACGTGGGTGAGTACGTTCAGCTTAACAACGCCCCTATGACTCCGCGGACAGTGAAATCTCTGCTTGCATTCAGTGGTTTGAAGCTATGAATGATGTTAGCATCCTCCTTCTTGGGTCAGCGTAGTTGATTGACATTGACATTTTACTGAAATTCCATAAATACAGTGTGCCCTGGTTATTCTTTTTTGTTTTTGCAGTGAATTGGAAGTTATGTGACTATTTGGTTGTGAACGTTTTGCTGTTCCACCTTGAAAATGTGGACCCCTGGCTGCAGTTGAAGAATTTGGTCAGAAAAGACCAGACCAGTTTTCTGTCTTAATTCAAATGAATTGTACAGTACTTGGAGACAGCTGGTGTCTCCACTCTGGAGGAGGAGTGTCTTTACTTTGAAATGGCAGTGCTTTGGGTCCTGTGTGTGTGTGTGTGTGTGTGTGTGTGTGTGTGTGTGTGTGTGTGTGTTTGTGTGTGTGTTTGTGTGTGTGTTTGTGTGTGTGTATGTTTGTGTTTGTGTTTGTGTTTGTGTGGGTGTTTGTGGGTGTGTGGGTGTGTGGGGTGTGTGTGTATGTTTGTGTGTGTGTGTGTGTGTGTGTGTGTGTGGGTGTGTGGTGTTTGTGTGTGTGTGTGTGTGTGTGTGTGTGTGTGTGTGTGTGTTTGTGTGTATGTTTGTGTTTGTGTGGGTGTTTGTGGGTGTGGGTGTGGGTGTTTAAGGAAGGCCAGGAAATGGAAGAGGCAAGGAAACAATTTATCTCCAGTGAATGTGAACAGTTCTCCTCCATAACGCTAAGCCTTCCCCACCTCTTATCTTACTTCCTGGAGAGAAAGGAGGGAAGACCTGCACGTTTCTGTGTTTGTAGAGATCAGGCATGTCCTGGCAGAATTAATGACTGAGGAGGCCCTGACGAAGCCTGATACTACTGTTACTCCCAACGGTGTGCCCCACACCGGCTAGGATAATGACTGCTGTCACTTCCTTACAGGGGGCCTTGTGCACCATGCTGTGTGTGTCTGGGAGTATGCATGCTAATGTGTGTGTGTGTGTCTGTCTGCGTGTCTGTGTGTGTCTGTCTATCTGTCTGTCTGTCTGTGCCAGCTAAAGTTGCTCCTGATTTTCCTTAATCTTTTCCTTGATCAATTACCTGATTCTCAAGGAAACATTGGGAGCACCCTGCATTTGTGGAGCCCCGTGATTTTTTCATATGTGTATTTAGTGAGGCGTAAGGTTAGAGGTGTGGGCGACAACAGTGGAACACTTTGGGATGACTTGCATTATGCCACGTTACCTGTGGGTTTATTGGATAGTCCTGACCTAAATCAAATGATTAGTGACCCTTAGCATATGCCATATCTAAGTTTTTCTTCATGCTCACTGCTATGGAGGATAATGGTCCTCAGAGATGCTGGTACTGTAGGTGCAACCAATATGGGTCAATGGTTATTATCGCAGTAATTGCAGTCAGAGACAGCTGTTGCAACCACAGATTATGAAGGTCAACTTTAAAACACCATTGAACCCCAAACTCCTATTTCCTCCTTTGAGCTGTAATAGTGGCACATTTGTCCACCACTGTGGTATTCTGTGATCCCATGTGTTTGTGGTTCACAACTGTTAAGTGCTATGTTGCCATGGTTATGCACACACAGAAAGCAGGTTACTGTGTGGGCTTAGCCAGTATGAGAGGCCCTTCCCTTAATTAAACATGCATACTCTCGCTTTGAGTCAGTGCTGTCCGGGGAGGGAAGAGGAAATATCAAAGTTTCAGCCGATACTTCTTTGATAAGTGAGAAGTATACACTTGTTATTGCCTCTTTAAAGGAATTAAGAAATGTATTGTTGGAAGAAACCCTGGAGGACTGCTTGTTTGAAATTTCACAAAATGTAAATTTCCTGTTTTTGTCAACGTTCATTTGCATGTTTCATTTTAATGTTTTTTTGTAATCCTGGTGTACAAATAAATACGTACAAATGATGTACAGTCACACAAGTTTATAAGGCTGTTCATCAAGTAGATGTACCATTTCTGTTTTTATATTCAATAGTGGTAATAGGGGTGTCACTATTGTGCACATGTGTTTTTGTGTGAGTGTTAGTTCCATTTTTGGATATCTTTAGGGAGACATTAATTTCCAAATTAATACAATTTACCAATATTTCCCACAGAAATGTAGTCAAGTTGTTGTAGCTGGCCAGGGTAGGGAAAAAATGAATGTAAAATTGCATCGATCAACACAAAATGTCATGTGTTTGTTGTTAGAATATGGGTTTTTCGGGGCAGGATGGAGGGAATGATCGCTGATTTCTCTTGGTCTGTTTTGCGCATGGTATCTGCTGACTGGCTGTGAAAGTGACAGAGTGCGCTCTCCATGAGCTGGGATTGGCTGGGTCATGCTCCTGGCTTTGAAAGGAGTAGCTGGAGTGCATTATCAACACTGATTCATTTGCTGCCTATTCACAAAACTGTGGCTCATGCGTTACGCACAGAGTGAGGCAGAGAATTTGTGTGTGAGGGTGTGGGTTATGTGTGTGTTCCACTGACTGGATGTGTCTTTCACTCTATGTTTTGAAGCACACTCTCTCAGTCTCTGCGTTTGGTACCAGCTGTAACCTCCCTCCCCTTCCAGTGCAATCAAAAGGCTGCTTCTTATCCTCACCCAGCCACCTCATTAACAGTCAGTTATAGTCTTTGCTTGTACTTGTATTGTGGAGGCTGCTGCCCACCTATTTTAAATACAATTTAAAGTGCAGTCTTTTGAATTAAAGAGCAAGTGTTTGGAGTTTAAAATAAAAAAATGTGAATATTAAAATTATTTTCATAGTTAATGTCACATGCATCAAATGTGATCACATTGGGATTTTTGACCCACTTTTTTTTTTAAGATTCATCTGACAAGTTCATGAATTATCCAGGATCAGTATTGACCCACTGAAAGACTGTCTGAACAATGATCACCTTAACAGGGGCACACACCTGTGTAGTGAATGGAGTGCCACTGTGACACAGTGTTGCTACAGTTGGCTGAGGCAGGACAAACCTGTGTGCTGCCCACACAGCACAACACGCACCCAGGTCCTGGGTTTGTTCATAGAACAATTCCTTCTAGAAAATGGTAGCACTGTACCCTCAAATAGATTTGGCCAAAGACCGCTTTTGAAGTTTCCCTCTCTGAAGCACCTGGAAGCAGTCACAGTAAATGCTGTTTCATATGACTAAGATGCTGTAAATGATAGAGAGCTGCTGCTTAGCTTTAATTACCTCAAATGGGTTCCATGATTTCATTGGTTGTTTGGGAAAATCGCAAAATAAATCTGTCTTCTGACAATGATTAATGTTTAATAATTGAAGCTTTAAATAATTAATTTTCAGAGATTTAAAGATGGCAGTTCAGCTTTACATTGGGTTTTTTTTCCTGTTTTTTTTTTTTTTTTAATGTGAACAGCATTATTTTAAAAAAATGGGCTTTTAATGTCAGTTGTATTTTTACACAGTGTGCTTTTGTTGACTCTTTAAATTTTAAGGTCAAATTATCCTCATGGAGCAACAGGATTCTGTTGCAGTTAAACAATGTTTTGTAGCAGTTAGGATTTTGTGATATTTTCACCATAAACCATTTCCAGTTCTCTGCAGCGATCCTGAGGATATGTTTTAGTGAGGGGGCGGGTGGGTACAGTGGTGTAACCGTCGGTATAACCAGGAGCAGCAAGTGACATAATTAAGAATCTGTGTCACTTACACAATAGCATTGTCAGCAGCCACAGCAGAGGAGTTGTGCACCTGGATGTTCAACACAGCACCTTTTATGTAACTGCTTTCAGCATTTTCCTTTTGCAAGCCCCAGATGCAGAATTAAGACTGGCCATGCCATACGAGGCTCTGCCACATTGGCACAGCAAATGCGTCTACATTAGGACGCGTAGTGCAACAATACGCCTTTTTCTAATGTCAGCAGATCAGATGAGCAATACGCTATTGATGTCATATAGCTATGACAAGTGTTCTGGGTTATGCAAGTAAGAAGAAAAAACTGTTGCCATTCTCAACCACTCAATCAAAGGTCAGATCAATTTAACTTTGTTACTCTGTGGGTCTTGCAAAAAAAAAACGAAATATTCAATTAATCATCAATTTATTGTTAATTGGCTTACTAATAATGCTGTTAATTGAAAAAGGCATTGTTTGTTGGATTTGATAATAGCGTTATAGAATAACATTATTGTGATGATATAGACAATTTTCAAAAAGTCATCCTGAAAGCGAGAGTATGTTGCTCTAAACTGCACCGCTTTTTGCTCAGCTTGATATATCTAAAGTTTACATAGTAATTACGACCGTGTTCATAAAATAAGTATTGTAAACATAATATTCTTGTAGTGAACTCCAAGAACACATGATAACATGTTAAATGGGTTAACTTGAATATGTAAATTACAGTTATTTACATCTCTAACCTAGTTAGAAGTGTAAAAACAACTAGGTCATTACATTAATCAGTATTAGGTCATCAATAACATAGCATATTCTGCACATTAATAAAATACTTTAGAATGTGGTCGCTACTTTTATCTGTTACTGCTCAAATAGATGTATGAATGAACAATGAATAGGACAAGAATAGAATGGATAAATTGCTAAAATACTGCGGCCGACTATTACATGTCTAGTGTCCGCTAATAGCTGCTATTACTTTATGAGGGAAAGTGCTGAAGTAGATTTTGCTTTCTGAGCCCACTGTTATGCTGTGATACTGAAAGTCATTGCATTACTGTAGGCTGTATGAACATGGCACCTGAGCATCTGGGTTTTTATGTATTCCTGCGCTTGTGTGTGAGGCACAGTTAAACTGTCCTCATGTTAGCTGTGCTCTGGGAGTTTGGGTAAGTGGGTGAGTTGGAAAGCAGAACTGTTAGAGTGTTGGCAGGCATGCCTCGTCAGCTGCTAATTAACTTTACTTTAACTCTCAAATCATTAAATATTTAATATGCCAGAATAGATACAGCAAGGGATTCCTATATTTTCATCTCCATCTGTAACAGATGTTACTATTGCAGTGGACAAAAATGGCCGGTTGCTGTGTATTCCAACAACAATGAACTGTTGCTGGTGGTCTATCAGGTGTTTGCCATTTTTTTAATTTGCCATTTCACGCTTTTTAGTGTGTTTTGATTTCCTTGATTCCCCAAAGTGTGAATGAACAGTTCAAAAAGAAATCCTGCTTTCATATTCTGTTGCTATAGGTATACTTTTTTTGTTAGGGGGACATTGGGGACTGTTAAGATACCAACTACAAATAACTGCTACAAGCTTCTAAGGCCACTATAGTTGGTCACTACTTCACCTCACAGAAGTCTCATATTGACACCATTGTCACACAATTTTCAACACCAGTTGTCCTTTATTTTGCTGCCTAGATAGGCTGTGAAAAGTGCTACAGTTCAGAAGTATTGAAAGAGTCATGGGAATAACATGTAACTTTTGAATTGTGTAACTTTTTTTAATCATACCATATTATTAATTTATAACAAAATAAGGCAAACCATAAAAAACCTGGTCACATTAGCATCTGCCAAAAGTGCTGCTCTGCCCAGGCCATGCAGTCTGTGCCCTGTTGTGAATAAGTCATTAATTGCTATTGTTAGTGCCTGGCACTCGCAAAAAGATCTCCCATTTCCTACACGAGCATGGATTTTGCAAGTGAGGTTGGTGCGTTTGGTCAAAGAGTAGCTGGCTGTTTATGGATGTGAATGTAAACTTACCTAACTTGAGTTTGACTATTTTCCATTACCATTATCCATACAACAAACGCACAAACAAACACTGACTTGTTAACCAGGCTTGACATTTTGCACGGTGCTCTGGTTCAACAAATGCCTAGCCAGTTACAGAATGGTGAAATGTATTTAATGCAGTTGGAATCTGATAGGTTGCCAGTTTTCTTTTCACAGCACAGCTTATATAGGTATAGAATGGCAAATTACTTTTAAAATTATATCTCATTTGTTCTCCACGATTCCCTTTAACCGAATGTTTTGGTTTAAGGTCAGATAATTTCCAAATTTTATGAAATCAAACCAGGACAAATACTTATCATAGCTAGCAAGAGCAAAAAGGTTCTATTTAGCTGGCTGGTTAGCTAGATAGTAATTTAGTTAATTACAATAATTACAAATGCAGTAAATTACATATGCATGATTTCAACATGTATATTTGATATAACAGCTTAGAAAAAGGATGCAAAAGCTTTGGAATTTCTTTGATAAAAGTATGCGTGAACCCTTTATCCCCCCATTTCCCCTTGCTGTTAACTTTGGTGGAGGTTTGAAAATGCAAAACCTTCAGCTCAGCAAGCTTGAAGTAATGTCTGATCAGATAACAGGCGAGTCTGAGCAGGACTGGGTTGATGGAAGAGGTGCGCAAAAAGCCTAATCATCAGCAAGATGAGCTGAATGGCTTTCCACACAGCTGCTGTGGACTGTTATGCAGGTTTTTATTACTCTGGTAGGACTGTCACGATTGTGATGTTCAGGTAATGATAATCGTATTTTTGCAAACTATCGCCTACTGGGACGTTTGAAATATAGACCTCAACTTTTGTCAAGAAGGGAGAGGAATATATAAGAACATGTTACCCATACACACTTCTGGTTTAACTATGTTTTATATGACATCAAATAGATTAAGTAAAAGGTTTGATAATGGTTGGCTGTCTGGTTTCTCATTTCTCTCATGGGACTCATTACTACACAGGGTTCCAGTGTAGTAATGAGTCCCATGGTGTGCTGGGTAATCCAGAACATGTCAGTGCTGGTTGTAGCCAGTAGCCTTGCAGGAGGGCTCATGAATGGCTGTAGTGTCATCCAGTTGGTAAGGGCTTCAGCTGGCAGATATAGAAATTCCTCTGTTATACCTGCCATCTAACTGTGCCAGCTGAAACTGAAGCATACTCCTCCAGCACAATGACTACACTGCCCAGCCTGTGAACTGTGCAGGGAAAACAACCAGCAGCACAAGCTTTGGAGAAGAGCTCAAGCTGTGATGTTAAGATGGGCCTTCAAATAGCAATAGCAGGGGAAAAAAAGAGGAAAAGGAGGGAAAGCTTTGGTCATAGTTTACATTGAGGGAGGTTGTATTTTTGAGCAGTTCAGCAGTGGGTGCATTAACACACAACTGTTCGGGTCTTTTCCCAGCTGTGGGCAAACCTGTGCAATGCCTCAAGGGAAATAACTGACCTGAATCACTGTGGTGAAACCGCAGCTGTGTAAATGGGCTATAATACACTGATTTTTTTTTTTTTTTTTTACTTTTTTCTGGACAGGGAGAAATGAAAATCGAATGAGTCAATGATAAGACCATTTATTACAAACCTCAGTTGACTTTTCTTGTTTTTCGAGCATCATGCTCCAAATAGCGCGGTCGTTTCAGAGTTAGCGGCGTTCATTAGAGGGGAATCTCCCCCGCAGCAGAGTGTTTAGCTGTGTGGAAATTGGAAACCACAAGCGGTTTCTCCTGTCCAGCCCCATTGCGCTCAACACTGCGGTCCAGCCTAGCCCCAAGATGCCTGGTGTGCGTACATTAGTCCCTTCATACCTCTCTCTTTCATCAACCTCTCCTCTCATACCTGTCTCCTTTTACCCCCTCTGGTTCTTTTGCTTACCTTTGCTCTTTCTGTCTTCTTGCTGCCCTTCATCCCTTTTTATTACCCACCCCACCATCATTCTGTTTTGATGCTAATCACCCTACTGCCTCCCTTGAGCCTTACTTTCACTCCACCCCTTCATCATCAGAACTTGATGCTTTCAGATCAAGGCCATCTTTGCAGTTACCTCTTTGGAGGGTAGGTGGCATTAGTGCTATGTTCTAGAAAGTAGTTTAAACGAGCAACTTTATAAAGCCATGCCATGGTCTGAATGGGATGATATGTACCTATAGACTCTGATGGCCAATCAGGTTTAAACAGAGCACTGAACTCTTTCCATTTCTCAGTCTTTTACATAAAGCCTTGGGGACTTACATTGGGTTCTCATGATTCACAGCTGTATTTGGTACAGTACAGGCCTCTGATCCTCATTTTGCGGCAGGTGCGGCTAGAGGAGTGTGGCTTGCTGTGCTGGTTCCTGATGCTATATGAGGACAGTGGGCCACTGCCAGGAGTTTCCATAGGTGAAGGGAAGTGCTAAATATAACAGCGGATTGCGCAACAGGAAGGATCGGGCAGGCATGTCTGAGACAGGAAGGATTAATCTCCCAGCAAAGCCTTAATCATCTGTCCACGTCAAACAGCCATGTTCCAAGAGCAGATACACACACACACACACACACAGGGAATTAGTCACACACAAATACGTGCACCAACAAACAAAATGAAAACATTTTTGCACAAATACACAAACAGATCAACACAGGCACACAGACATGTGGAGACACATATTAATGGACATACATGCTTGCACATGCATGCATATATTCCACTCTCTTTTAGCTAAAGCAGCTACTGTGAGATGGAGAGATCACTGCCACAACATGCTGAGAACTGAAAGAGGAAGAGATAATCACTCCTGACATTTGAGAAAGAAAAAGCAAGAGTGAGGCTTCAGTTACAGTGAGCGTGGTCTGGGCACTGCTCTCCCACCATGATACATTATCTGATAATATGAGCAACACCTACAGATGCTTTTCACTTAGTGCAGAAAGTGCGTTTAATACCACCATGTTTTATGTTTTAATCTGAAAGAACAGGACTGCAAAATGGCAAACCATGGTAGTTACCTTGGGTACCAGAGTAGACTATCATAAGCCAGTAGCCTCATTCATTTGAAACATGATAATGTGGATGTAGGGGGTGGCAGGTATTATTTTAGAATGGATGGATTTGTGCATTATATAGGTTTTTAGTGCATTTCAACTTATTTGTAAAACTTGGTCATGAAGATACTTTCCCTGTAAAATTTTTCCTGTATTTGAAGCAATAAAAGCTGTCACTTGACAAGCTTATAAGTCTGTAAAAATCCCTCTGCCTTTTGAGGGCCTCAACATTTTCTTTTGGTTCTCATTTTTCAATTTTTCAATTTTACTTTCTACTGTTAACATTGCTAAATGGTCATTTTAAAGCAATTTAATGAACAGCTATTTTAAATTTTGTAACATTATCACAAAGTGTCTTTTTAAAAGAAAGTCCATGTCCCTTGCAGCTGACCAACAGTCTTTGGTCCTGTGTCTTGCAGGTTATATCCTCAGCTTGGTGCTACTGACCCTGCCCAGACAGCACCTTGTCCAGCTCTACTTGTACGTCCTGACTGCTCTGCTCCTCTTCGCTGGACACCAGATCTCCAGGTAAGCACAAGGTTCCCTGGCTGTAGTCACGCTGTTTTTGACACAGGAGACTTTACTTTCCACCTGACTTAAGAGCAGGATTAATACATAAACTTTACACACAGCATATAATACTTCACATTAAGATGTACAGAAAACACATCCAATTTAGTCTTACAAATGATCCATCTATATAGCTAATAGAATACATGCTGAAGCAGTTCAGATTGGTTTTTCCCTCTATTCTGCCACCCTGCCCATTCTAATTGTAAATGAGCATACTGTACATGTTAGCAAGCCAGCAGGACCTCCTATTATGCCAAGTTCTGTCAGTTGCTTTAAGACCAGGAAAACGAGGTTCAGTTTTTGGTAGTTAGTAACTGGGTCAGTCATTAATGATTCAGGGGGGAAGGGAGTAGACTTGGCCTGCGGTTACTCAGTACCAGGAGTGACTCTGAGAGTGCTTAAGAAAATGAAAATCCCAATTCTGAAACAGAGGCGAGGGTATGCAGATGAATTATGTTGTTTATGACTTCTTTTGATGGATGGAAATTTTATCTTGTCTATAGTCATAACTTTTATCTCTTTTCTGTCCAGATGCAGGAAATGAGCTCTCAAATTAAAGTCTCTGAAGTGTTTAAAAACTCATTACCTCAAATTCATTATACACACACAGTTGCACTGCTAGAAGGAGGTGAAAAGCAGAAGGTTCTCCAGGTTTAGCAAAGTGTGTATGTGTCAGAATAGGGTTAGATATGTATTAAATATTAAAAGTTAACAGGCTTTATGCTGTCAGTATGTTCAAAGTGAATAATATAAAATTGATAATATTCTTATTTGATAACTTAAACCCTTTTTTGTTGATTCTTATTTGTTGAAAAGTTAAGAAGGAAGTGTGGTTCCATTATTTTTGTGAGACTGGTGATTACTTTGTGCACTTTCATAGTTTTATGAACTTTTTAAATTATTTGAATTTGTTCTTCTAAAATTAAACATGTAGTTAAATTGATTACACTGTCCCAAAAGAATATTGACAGTAAGAACATGACTCTGGGCCAGTGTCTACCATTTCAGAAATGGAATAATTCTAAAGTCCCAGAGAAGTATGAAGGGAATTCTTACTCTCAGGGAAAATCAAATAGAACATTTCTGAATTTAACATTTTTATATGATTTAGAAATGGCCAGATAACAATTTTCTGTGACCAATTTCAATATGTAGTTATAGATATTTGCAGTGGCACTGTAAGGCAAGAATACTATGCAGGATCTTAAAGGAGTGAGCCGGAAATGAAAAAGACTGGAGCGTTTTATAAGATTCCCTTCTAATCAGGAGATGAGCAGGGTTTCTTGGTGATGACAGTACTGTTGTTGTTGTGACGGTAACCCAAAGGGACAGAACATTGACAGTGGAATGCTATCGGCTGTTTTAGGGACTATGTCCGTAGTGAACTGGAGTCTGGCTATGAAGGACCGCTGTACCTGGAGCCTCTGTCCATGAACCGTTTCACCACTGCCCTCATCTGTAAGTAACTTTTCCCAGCTGAGCTTCAGAGCTTTCTTGACAGGCCAAACTTGTGATGCAATGAAAACAAAGACTGCAAATCTATACTGTAATTGGTGCTTCATTAATTACATTTCTGTGATATCTGTCTCAGTGCAAAGTTCATTTCATAGCTTTTTCGCATGTTACCATTGCAACAGTCACATTGTACTTGTGTGAAATGGGTGGCATACAGTTTGCAAAATGCAGCAGCAGTTTCTGAAGGCAATAAGCTCTGGTTCTAGTGTTAGGATGTAAGCTTGGACCATTAGTACAGCTCTTAGTTTTGAAGCTACTATTACCTGCACTGGCCTCTGGAATTTACCTGAACTTCATCTTCTCCACACCATGAATTCCCCCGAACCTAACCTGGTATACACCTGGACTTCAGCATCCACTCATTACATTACATGCAAACAGTAGACCTTTACAAAGACAACTTTAATACATTAATACTGCAAAATTTACATTTGCAACAAGCAAACATAAATTTGTTGTGCATAATATTTGAGCCTGTTGTAAGTATTCAGTTGTACAACCTTTTAGTGCACCTGGCTTGTAGTAAAGCCTGAACTGGCTCAAACTGCAATGCATTAGAGCCATTATTTCAGTGATTCAGGTTATATACCCGGGCTCACTGATGTGGCCACTCTGTTTTGTACTGCTTTGAGCAAATGTATGTATTTGTTCAAGGTGTATCTATGAATTGTAATCAGAGGAAGAAAATATTGCTCATCAGAAATACACTTACCAAAAAAAACATGTTATTAAAACTTGAAAGACAAACTGTTGAACTGTGAAATTCAGATCAACATTCACTTAATGTCTCCTTCATACTAAATGGAGCTCAGGTGAAGTGAAAAGGCAGCAGTCTGGAAACCCTCTCCTTCAGCTTGTTTCTTTGGAGAGCTCAGTGGCAGAAAGCTGCCTTTGAGGGAGGGAGCAGAGGCATGTTTTATTCAATCTAGTATGCATCGGGAGAGTGGATCTCCCCTTTGGGGACCTGGCTGGCTGGGCCTGAGCTGCTCTCCTGGGGCAGGAAAGAGAAGGGAACAGGGTCTCACTGAGCCTGAGCTCCACTCTTTGGGCAGGAAAGAGGAGGGAACAGGGTCTCACTGAGCCTGAGCTCCACTCTTTGGGCAGGAAAGAGGAGGGAACAAGGTCTTACTGAGCCTGAGCTGCTCTCCTGGGGCAGGAAAGAGAAGGGAACAGGGTCTCACTGAGCCTGAGCTGCTCTCCTGGGGCAGGAAAGAGAAGGGAACAGGGTCTTACTGAGCCTGAGCTGCTCTCCTGGGGCAGGAAAGAGAAGGGAACAGGGTCTCACTAAGCCTGAGCTCCACTCTTTGGGCAGGAAAGAGAAGGGAACAGGGTCTTACTGAGCCTGAGCTGCTCTCCTGGGGCAGGAAAGAGAAGGGAACAGGGTCTTACTGAGCCTGAGCTGCTCTCCTGGGGCAGGAAAGAGAAGGGAACAGGGTCTCACTGAGCCTGAGCTCCACTCTTTGGGTGGGAAAGAGAAGGGAACAGGGTCTCACTGAGCCTGAGCTCCACTCTTTGGGCGGGAAAGAGAAGGGAACAGGGTCTCACTGAGCCTGAGCAGCTCTCCTGGGGCAGGAAAGAGAAGGGAACAGGGTCTCACTGAGCCTGAGCTCCACTCTTTGGGCGGGAAAGAGGAGGGAACAGGGTCTCACTGAGCCTGAGCTCCACTCTTTGGGCGGGAAAGAGAAGGGAACAGGGTCTCACTGAGCCTGAGCAGCTCTCCTGGGGCAGGAAAGAGAAGGGAACAGGGTCTCACTGAGCCTGAGCAGCTCTCCTGGGGCAGGAAAGAGAAGGGAACAGGGTCTCACTGAGCCTGAGCAGCTCTCCTGGGGCAGGAAAGAGAAGGGAACAGGGTCTCACTGAGCCTGAGCTCCACTCTTTGGGCGGGAAAGAGAAGGGAACAGGGTCTCACTGAGCCTGAGCAGCTCTCCTGGGGCAGGAAAGAGAAGGGAACAGGGTCTCACTGAGCCTGAGCAGCTCTCCTGGGGCAGGAAAGAGAAGGGAACAGGGTCACACAGTGAGCCAGGCTGCAGAGCTCTTGCGGCCTGTGCCAGCAGTGTCCTTATCTGCAGAGGATCTCAAGTGCTAATTAAGAGCGCTTGCTGGATAATTAGAGCCTTCCAATTGATGAGAAACTACAGGCACAGCTGAGCTGCCAGAGTGCAGAAATTTCTCTGCCTGCTGTGACTTTCATCAACGCTACGGTGCCTTGTGAAAGCATTCAGACCCTTGCCCAATGCGGACATTTTTCTCCCCTCAGAGCTTGAAATTATGACACTTCCCAGAAGACAACTTGATTGCAAATATATTTGTATCTTTTGTATGTGTTTCCTTTAGCAAAGGGAATGTAACTGCAGTTATGTTCAGGTTTAAATATGGTTATCAAATGTAATCTTTACTTGCCAGAGGGACCTGCAGATTTATATTTATTTTTACATAATGATGTAAATTGTCAATTTATTTTATTAGATTAATGCACACCGATGTTTTACTATTTGTGTTGATTTCATAATAGTGCACCGGAACAAGATTAGTTTTATATATACGCAATCATGACATCTGGTTTTCTCATTTTTATTTACTTTAAATGTAATAAATGTAATAACTTTATATTAAATGCAGTTTTTGCTTTGACAGTATGAAGTAGAGTATGTAGATGTGAGATGTTTTTAAAAAAATGTCATAATTCCAAGCTGAGTTAGAGAAATATGGAAACTTTCTGAACTAAAAACTGAAGGGTCTGGACACACTGGGAAGGCACTGTATTTTAATAGTTTTTCAGTTAAGTGTGTGCTCTTTCTTTATGCCTTTTGTCAGTCACTACACAGTAGTCTCAAAGGTGGGTGTGACGGTCTTTGTGTCACTGGTTTTGTATTTCAGTTTGTTGGTCTCTCTGCTAAATATAGTCAGACCGTTACGTTGCATCCCATGGAGCACTTGGACAGTTGAAAAGCAAGGGCTGGTAACTGTCGCATTGTTATGAATAGGAAGCTCATGGAATGTACTGGCCCCTATTTACATGGTAGAAGGCTCTCATGGTACTCGGTTTACTTTTTTTATGGGAGTCACTTCACATTCACCCTGTCGATAGTGGGTTACATTTTTCCATGATTCACAAATTGTACAGTTCCATCAGTGACAGTCACAATAGCATATGGATCACTATCTTTTCCACTACCAATGCCTGTACATCTGTATGTGGAATCAGACTGAAATGATGATGTCTTTAAAAGAGCTGAACTGTTTACTTTCAGATTTGACAGGATTAAGGTTAAACCATTGACATTGTTGCAGTTGCTGTATGCTATCTTTGTTAAAACCTGGTGCTGGGCTGGTAGCAGTTATTTTATGTATGCAATTTTAAACCTGTGCATACTTATATGATCTTTGTATTTCTATGTCAGGCATACACACCTGTTGCTCTGAAGCCAGACTATCATGGCTAGTTTTGCCTATATGTGTACTGCAGCAGAATTTAGGTCACATTTTCATCCCTCCCCCAGGCCCCATTTTCCCATAAACTTACGGGCTTTTCTCAAGTCCCTTTTGATAAGTTGGGGTCCATAAATTGTGGATCCATAAATCTTGGTCTAACTGAGGACCCTAACTCTAACACCTGCAGGCAGAGAGGTCCTACACCAACAATTTTCTTGACGATATAGTGGAGGGGAGGAAGTCATGGCTGCGCTTGTGCTTTCTCCCTTCATCCGTCACAACAGAGTGAACGTTCCTCTCCGTGCATGTCTGAAGTTCACTGTGACGAGACTTTATGCAGGCCTCTTGCTGTCAGGCCTTGTCAGATGCCTCACAGATGTGCAATCAACTCTGGCGGACAGTGATTGGACAAGATGTGTCGTACAACCTTCCACACAGCTCCACAATTAGGTCTGACATTTCATTTGAGAGAAAGGAGTTCAGCTGCCCTTAGCTAGTCCTGAGGTCTCCTTACAATAACCCCTCTGTTATTTCCCTGATACTTCTGCAGTTGCAATAGCTATAACTGCCACACATTGATAAACCTCTCAGGAAAGAGAAGAAAGGGGGCTGGACAAGTAGGAACAATGAGAGTACTTTGAAATGAGATGTTGGTTTGTGGATTTCTAGGTTCCTATTCTTAAACAATGTATTTAGTTCTCTCTGTCCTTGACAGTCTTATTTACTAGGCAGGCATATGTTCATTCATATTACATCTAATAGGGAGGCCTAATTTGCTTCAAAGTAAGAAGCTGGAGTTTCATGTCATTAGAAAGCTGTGTGAATTAAGAAATAAAACTCTTTTCTTAAAAAAGGGGTTGATGCTTGTTAAGGGTACAAGATTGTTTGTTGTTTCATGAAGAAAAAATAAGTATTTAAGGGCAATTACTCACATCCTGGGCACACAATTTAGTTAATCACATTGCTGCATTGGCACACCCTTTGGAAACTGACTGCAGGGTGCTACATCTGAGTAAATGAGCTGAGTATTTTTTTCCATAATAGTTGTGCAGTCCTCTACTGTGCTGCCTTTGTTTGATTTGATTCTTTCTAAGCCTTTCATCCCTGCTGTCCAATCAGTTAACATTGTCTGAGTGAAATGTAGCCTACCTGTACTGCACATTCCCTGCCAGTGGGCTGTGACTGTCAGATCACTTATCTTCTCCATCAGTTTTCAAAGTCTCAATGACATATTCTTCCTTACCACTTGTTCCATTAAAGATTCTCCTAACTTGTAATAATGTGTATCTTTAGGCGTTTACCAAATGTTGTACCAAACCCCTGAAATGAGTTCTCTTTTGCACTTAAATATCAAACAAATGGGCTGTTTGGTGTGGAAGAACTTAGTGAAAATGTCTTGAATAGTTCTCTTAAGTTGTCACTGGAGTATAAAGTCACAGCTCATTAAATAGCTGTTAATGGGTTTGAGGTCTTTCTGAAGTGGCAGTAGCAGAGCACCTCAGGCCTAGTGTCTGCGTCTCTGTTGAGTATCACCATCTCTTGTGACGCTTGAGGGTGCCTCGAAGGTGCCTGAGTGAGGACTTCCTGTTCTGTCTGTTTCCAGGCCAGCTGGTGGTGTGCACACTGTGCTCCTGTGTCATGCAGACCAAACAGATATGGTTGTTCTCTGCTCACCTGCTCCCCCTGGTGGCCCGTCTGTGTCTGGTGCCCCTGGAGACCATCGTCTTCATCAACCGGTTTGCTATGATCTTCACCGGCCTGGAGGTGCTCTACTTCCTGGCCTCCAACCTGCTGGTGCCCTACAACCTGGCCAAGACAGCCTACCGCGAGCTAGTGCAGGTGGGACACCTGCTCTGGAGCCCTATCAGTGTTTGTTCAAACCATCCGTTATTTCCTCACAGCATACTGTTGTGATAATACTGACTCCTCCTTCCTGTTATTCTTCACATTCCCCTCCTGTTTGTCTAATCCCCTTTTCACTCTTTTGTTCTCTCCCTCTCTCTGTCCCATCCTTCTTTGTTCCCTTGTTCAGGTGGTGGAGGTGTATGGGCTCCTGGCACTGGGGATGTCCCTGTGGAACCAGCTGGTTCTGCCCGTCTTGTTCATGTGCTTCTGGCTGGTTCTATTTGCCCTGCAGATCTACACCTACTTCAGCACCCGGGATCAGCCCACGTCCCGCGAGAGGCTGCTCTTTCTCTTCCTCACCAGGTGGGGGTGCACCCCTACACTTGCAACTTCATTCATGTTATCGAGTGTCTGAGGAAGCCGATATTCACAGTCCACTGAATTGTCATTTATTTCACATGTGGCTTGTGTTCAGTAGTAAAAACTGTTCCACGTGGTTTTGGAGTGTGTCACAACTGACAATGAAGCTGATGAAAGCATTTCTTTATTAATGGCTTAGAATCCTTGTTTGAAATGTCTGAAACCGTTCTAGGCAGAAATGCACCTTCATTGCCTTGAGTCAGTTGTAACGAGAGAAATCTGCTCCGCCAAGTAAAAATCCAGTTTTGAACCAAATATTATGGAGTCAAATTTGTGTTATCCTTTTGTACTATCTTTTTGTTTCTTTATTGTTTTTTTGTTTTTTTTTTTTTTTTTTTTTTTTTTTTTTACACAAAGACCTCTTTAACATATGAAAGTGCACTAAATTCCTGGATTAATATGTTTGCCTGTCGTCCAAGGTTTGTTATTAATCAAGGACTTACTGGTCCTCTTCTATGTAGACATAGAGTGTCGGGGTGCGTGTGTGCACTTGTACGTGTGTGTGTGTTGTGTGTGCATGCATATGCATGCATGCTGACATGTTTGCTCTTTCTGCTTGCAGCATTGCAGAGTGCTGCAGCACACCATACTCTCTGCTGGGCCTGGTCTTCACTGTGTCATTTGTGGCGCTGGGCGTCCTCACACTCTGCAAGTTCTACCTGCAGGGATACCGGGCCTTTATGAATGACAACACCATGCACAGGTACACAACCTGTGTCAAAGAGCCTCGCATGAAGATATTAGCCTGTGCACAAATACTGCTTATGTTACCAAGTGTGTCTGTGTTTGACATTTTTGTGTTTCATTTTTTTAAATATTACATGTATTAGTGTGTAATCTGTTTCATGATGTTAGGATTAGGGTGTAGTCAGTTTTATGATGTGAGTATTAGTGTATAATCAGTTTCATGATGTGATAATTAGTGTATAATCAGTTTCATAATGTGAATATTAGTGTGTTATCAATGTCAGCAGGGGATTATGGGTGTCTGAGGGTCTCATTGTCTGTGTTTTCCAGGGGTATGACTGAGGGGATCACCCTCCTCATCCTCGCGGTACAGACGGGTCTGATCGAGCTGCAGGTCATCCACAGAGCCTTCCTCCTCAGCATCATCCTCTTCATTGTGGTTGCCTCCATCCTGCAGTCCATGTTGGAGATCGCCGACCCCATTGTGCTGGCACTTGGGGCCTCCAGAGACAAGTGAGAGAGCCTTGCTCTCCGGCACCTCCACAGCCACACTAACAGAGCCCTGTAGCTGTCCACTCCAGTGGGTTCCATCCACATGTTAGCTGCTTGAAGTCTGCTCTTATTCTCCTGAACACTTACCACAACTTTCGTCATATATTGAATGTTAAAAGTCCTCTTCTTAAGCAATTTCTTAACTTTTGCTGAATGGTGTCCAGATGCACATTTATCTCTGTAATTACAATATCAGAAGGGACTTATTATTTTGTTTGGTATTTTGCATTTTGTAATGTGGCAGCTGCTTTTTTACAGAATGGCTTCCATAGCCATTATGATAAAGATGCATTATGTAATGCGTATCTTGGAGGATCGATAACAGCATGAAGTTGTTCATTCCTCTGCTGCACCCCTATAGAAGTCTGTGGAAGCACTTCCGGGCCGTCAGCCTGTGTCTGTTCCTGCTGGTCTTCCCGGCCTACATGGCCTACATGATCTGCCAGTTCTTCCACATGGACTTCTGGCTGCTGATCATCATCTCCTCCAGCATCCTCACCTCCCTGCAGGTACTGAACACAAGGCATGCCCTTTAACACTGACTACTGGTGCAGGTCCTGAACACACCCCCTTCCCCTTAACTTCTGCTACAGCAACAGGTACAGAATGTACAGAACACACCCCCTTCCCTTAACTCTGACTGTACAGCTACAGATACAGAACACACCCCCTTCCCTTAACTCTGACTGTACAGCTACAGATACAGAACACACCCCCTTCCCTTAACTCTGACTGTACAGCTACAGATACAGAACACACCCCCTTCCCTTAACTCTGACTGTACAGTTACAGATACAGAACACACCCCCTTCCCTTAACTCTGACTGTACAGCTACAGATACAGAACACACCCCCTTCCCTTAACTCTGACTGTACAGTTACAGATACAGAACACACCCCCTTCCTTAACTCTGACTGTACTGTACAGCTACAGATACAGAACACCCCCTTCCCTTAACTCTGACTGTACAGCTACAGATACAGAACACACCCCCTTCCCTTAACTCTGACTGTACAGTTACAGATACAGAACACACCCCCTTCCCTTAACTCTGACTGTACAGCTACAGATACAGAACACACCCCCTTCCTTCTTAGCTCTAACTAGTGCTACAGGCAGGAAAACACCACTGAAAACTCAAATATGCTCCTTATGATGGTTACACAGCCTTCTACATGTCGTATTAACCATTTTCTAAACCTCCCAACAGATCTGACTGGTACAGCTGCAGCAGAAAAACTATGCTGTATTTTTTTAATGAGGCCCTGCTGCTTGACTGGTAATGGGAGTAGCTTCTATAATGGTGCTGATGTCAGTGATAATGGTGTTTTTCTCCTGCAGGTTCTGGGCACACTGCTGATCTATGTGCTGTTCATGGTGGAAGAGTGGCGCAAGGAGCCGGTGGAGAACATGGACGATGTCATCTACTATGTGAATGGCACATATCGGCTGCTGGAGTTTCTGGTGGCGCTGTGTGTGGTGGCATATGGCGTGTCGGAGACACTCTTCGGCGAGTGGACAGTGATGGGCTCCACCATTATTTTCATCCACTCGTACTACAACGTGTGGCTGCGGGCACAGCTGGGCTGGCAGAGCTTCCTGCTGCGCAGAGATGCTGTCAACAAGATCAAGAACATGCCCACCGCCACCTGCCTGCAGCTGGAGCAGCACAACGACATCTGTGCAATCTGCTACCAGGTGAGTGTGCGCCGGAGTGAGTGTGTGTGCACGCAACTGTGTGTGCTCCTTTGGGCACTGAGGGTCTAGAGAGTCAATGCTTCCAACTTACAGGGGAACTGAAAACGTGACTACACAGTGCAAAAGTTTATCTTTTATTAGAATTGCGCTTGTACTGTAATACTGAATATGTATGATTGCCTGTATGTACAGTATGTTTGCCTGAACATGTGCATGTTTGAATGTGCTTGTATGATTATGTACTGGAATCTATTATATGATAGCTACATAGGCTGGTTTTTGAATTACCCATGTTAATTTTGTGCATTTTGAACTTGAAAGTCTAATTCTGGACAAAAGTATCTAAGATTTATCAATGTAAAAGGCAATACAGTTACATTACTAATTAATTCATCATTCCCTGCTGTGCAGAACTTTGTTGTGTAGTTAGGAGGTACTGTAGAGCCCCCTAGTGATGAGTGGATGGAATGACTTCATCTCCTCATAATGTTGTGCATTAAGCCAGCATCCAACAACAGATGTCCCAGTAACTTCCCAATTGTATGTTGTGTGCCAAGAGTCTAAACAAAATTAGTTAACAGTTACACATATATGTTTGAACTTCAGAGAAACTAACCTTTGTTACTGACTGACGAGTCAAGTGAATTCAGTGTGAAACTGGAAGTGGCATACCCATTTATGCCTTCTTAGTGTCAAACACTCCATTACATGGACAGTGAAATATAGAATAGTGGTTGATGCCATTCTTTGTCAGGTTATTAATGTTAGAAATGCATATATAATTAAATTATAAAAGAACATAAAGAAAATTGTAATACAAGTCAGAAATCCAGCTTTCTGAGTTTCATGCTCCCTTTTTAAGGGATAAAGAGCTAAAGATGTGAAAGAAGTGAAATCCACCACTTAACACAAAGGAATGCAGAGTGTGACATACAATTGTCACCATTAAATACTGTTAGAGTGGCATTAGTCACAGTTGATTATACAGGATACTGACCTGCTGTCTCATGCGCTCCCTTCAGGACATGACGTGTGCAGTGATCACTCCCTGCAGTCATTTCTTCCATGCCGGCTGCCTGAAGAAGTGGCTCTATGTGCAGGAGACCTGCCCCCTCTGCCACAGCCAGCTCAAGAGCCAATCACAGCCTGGCAGTACTGCCATGCCTCCCCAGGACCTCCCACCTCACCTTCCACCCGAGCCGGCAAATCAAAACCAAGAGGAGGTAGAGCCAGCAGACACAGAGACAAACCCCAACACTTCGGCTGAGCTGGACCCCCCACAGGCAGAATCAGCACCTCCCCTGGTCTCATGTATAGACCCCAGACTGGACAGTGCCCAGTCTGAGGGCAAAGAGAGCTGGGAGCAGCAAGACCCTCCTCTTTCTGAGCGGCAGGGGGGCATCTGGAGTGGACAGCCCCCTAGCACCCCCCTGCCAGGTGGGCCAGGCCCCCCCACCTCTCCTAACCCACAGCATTGAGGGTTTGTCTCCAGCCTGCCATGCCCTGCTTCACTCACAGAGCTGCCCCAGCAAATCAGATTTCCCTGGAATGGAAGCTTAAAGGACAATTTCCCTTCATGTAACTTCCTCACTTGCCTAATGTGGTCCTTATGTCCCATGCACAGCCTCTATCCCCACCCCGGCAATGTGCCCTACCCTTATCCCTCAACTAGTGATGGGACAATGAAGCTTCATGAAACCATGAAACTTTGGCAGAGCTACAATAAGCTGTCAGTGTTTTTCAATGGAAGCCACATTTTTGATTGTTGGGAAGAAGTTAGTGATTGACAGCTCATTGTTGCTCCAAGCATTATGGGCTTCCTGAAAGTTTGTTCTCCCATTACTACCTCTTATTCGCCGTTTTCTCAATTCTCACCCTCTTCACCCTCTGTTAGCGTGTCCACAGTACCTGCTATACAATACCTGTACAAGTGTCACAGTCACTCATGTTATGACAATCTCCCTGCAAAAATTTTAAAACGTCATCTGATTCTGGTTAAAGCCAACACACGTAATATCAAAATTCTAGATTTCTTTAATGAGGTCACTGTGATAAATATAACAGTATGTAACAGTGAGATGACAGGATTTATACATAAAATACACAATCAGTACCACAAAGTAAATAATATATGAGTAAATCATGACTATGCATAAGACTGAAAAATATTAATTATATTTTTACAGTAAGTAAAAAAAAAAAAAAAAAAGGAGACCTTACAGTTTCCTTTCACCTTTTCAGAAATGCTGCTCTCACAACACATGACTGACAAAAAAAAACATTCTCACCATGTCAGTTTGACTGTATTTTAACCAAATTATTGGCCCCTAAAACAAATTTATTTTGCAGTGATTTTAATGTCCTCTTATGCTACTTGTTTCAGTTTTGGAAATGAAAAATACATGTTCATATGTTTTTGCTTTTATAGTATTCTTCTCATTCTGCCTCTTATGTGGCGACTGTCAGGAGTGATTGATGAAAAAGGAATGATCTGATTCGTTTTCAACTAGCCAATAAGATTCTTTCTGAAGTTGGAGTTGGTTTCTGAAAGAACAGATAAGATTAATGATGAGCTGGCATCCACAGCAGTATCAATGTTCTGTAGAGCAGACACCATTTACATTCTGGAAATATGTAAAATACAACTGCTGAAAAATGGAAGTGTCTGCTTCCATTGCAGCCATAAAAAGTTTCATAATTGCTTGGCATTTGAAATGCCAGAAAGTATTAACAAAACTGACTTTTTTTGGACCAGGCATCTATAACCACAAAAATGGACTGGTTTGGCATGTCATACTCCTTGGAGCATAGTAGGAGATAGCAGTTGGCATTTTTATAGGCTAGCTAGCAAACTACAGTGTGTGGTAGTCTAACATATGATAAGAAGCCTAGCTTATGTGTATACCACACGGAGGAGTTACCAGGAGGAAATGGATTGATTGGCTTCACACTTTTGGTCTGATTTGTGGTTTTATTGGAACAAAGCCCATCAGCATTTTAAAGCATTTTCAATTTAAGTTGCAAATATCATGACATTTTATTATGCAACCCATGCTTAATCAGGGCTTATGTACTTCACTTTTATGTTACTGAACACAATTTGGCAATACCATAATTCAGGAATGTGCGCTTTAGCCTAATTTTGTGTTCAGCACTTAAAGAAAAGTCTCTGATTTGCGGAGATTTTTTTGTCAATTACAGAGTGCTCTCTATTCTGAAATCCTGTATCCCATACCTCTCCTTCTACAAAAGAGAAATGATGTCAAATTTTCACTTTACAGGGACCTTTAAGGCCAACACCTTTCTTAGTGTTCATGTATTTTGACTCCTGCCTCACACATTTTTTAGTCTATGTTAATAATCCATGTTATTGAACTTTGCGCTGTTTTCATTTTAATTCTGTTTTTTTTTTTTTTAATTTTACCGCAAAACTTGCCTGATTTATTGGCCATGTAAAAATGTTGGCTAAGGGACTTTTTATGGTGTCCTCTGTCCTCACCTTACCAGTCCCTGTGCCATCAGCTCCTCCACACTGTCCTTCACTCCCCTCACCCCAGCCCTGGGCCGTACTCTGCAGTCACCTGTCCTCACAGCGTTCCACTGTGTCTTCACCATGCAGATTTTTGCACTTTCCCCTGCCCTGTGCTATACGTTAGGTCTGAATAAACGTCTTTGTCATGACTGTTAAAGGAAGGCCAAGTTAGAAGTATTATTAAGCAACTAACTGGATGTGATGAAGTAAACCTAGAAATACAGCAGTTGATGTACTAGAAGCTTTAAGCACGCTTCAGCTAGCACGCTCGGTCTTGTAACATTTGTAGTTATAGGGATTTTTTTTCTGTATAGAGATGCCACTGCATTTGCACTAATGTAATTTATAGCAATGCTCCAAAGTTGTCTTGTCAGGTACCAAATATTTTTGTGTGTATGCAGCAAGTAAATTATATACATAGATGTAAGGGGGTTTTGATAATGCTAATACAGTGTTAATACTGCACCGTCTTATGTGAAGTGGTCTGAAGCTCGTGTGAACACTTTGGTGCCCTCTATAGGTAAAAGTGGGAAGAGCTTCTGGCCATGGATTGAGAATTGGTGCAAGTAAAAAGTATTGAATTTACTTCAACAGTATTATTTGGCATTTATTGGATTTGTGAGCATGAATACATTTAACAATGTATGAAGAAACTCACCAAATGCCATTTTTTTATTATTTTGTAGCAAATTGATAGCTTTTGCACATATTTCCACTAAGGAGAAATTTTACATCAATAATGGCGTCTAGATTTTTTTTGTATGTTTTATCATTTGAGTTATACTCTTGAACAGTTTTTTTTTATTTGGCAAGATGGAGATTTTTTTTTTTTTAATACAGATGAATGAGATTGCGGTCATGAGAACGCTGAATTCTGATCAAGTTGCAATTGTGATACATTTTTGCCTGAGGTCTCATTTTTATTTTACAGAGTTGAATGTCAAAATAAATTGAAATGTAAAAGAAATATGTTGACTAGTTGTCTTGTCACTGCCCATGCAAACCATTTTATGGTTAAATGTATGGTTTATTCCTCTTGAGTACACTTGTACTTTTTGAGTGAACAGTGTAACACACCATCAAATATGAGAGTCCAAACAAGCAGCCACACATTGAAATGGCAGATGGAACTGCAAACTGCATATGCTACACTTACACTGACTTTTCTTAAGTCATATATCCAGTTTCAAATTATTTCTTGTCTTTCCCAATTGTATGTACCCATTTGGAATTGTAGATCAAATTCACTATTCTATTGTTGGCAGAAAATGTGTACTGACTCCACACTGGCATGTGGCCAGAAAGCAATAATTGTTTTAACTGCAGTTAACCAACTGAAATGAGGAGCTCTTGTGCAATAGGGTTATCTGGTATTAGTTTTAGCTTTCAAAAGAATGTTTATGCTTTCAGCTAGAACTATAAACAGGTTGGACAAGCATATGTTTTAACTAGGGATGTATGATTAGCATAATTTATCTGAAAATGTTTTCAAAGCATCGACAGTCATTTAGTAGGCCTACCTGCATGCAGCTGTTTTTGCATGTCGGTAGTCCTCTCTGATTTGAGAATCAGCGTTGCCAGTTTAGTGTCTTTTTCACTAGCTTTAATACTTTTTCAAAGCATAATGTGGCCGACTAATTTGTGAAGCTGAGACTGAATGCAAACAGTTCACTGGAAGCAGCAGCTGGGGAATTTTCACTGCATCGTTTTCAGCAATGTCCTAGTCAAAATGAGGGTTCAGTAGTCCTTGTTTGAAGCTTGTTCAGAACTATTCAGCTGTGAAACTTATGGACCTTATAATTTTTCACAGTAGCTGGTATCTTTCCATTTCAAGTTTTAAGTTAAAGTTCTATCCAGCTATCTACTGCTGTCATCTCTCTGAACCAAGTTTTGGTAACCAGCAAACAGCTGTTGTATTTAAAATATAGATGAATGTTGACAAAACACACTCCTTTTATCCTGTTCAACTAATACAAGTAATCTGTCTGAGCGATTTGCCAAGATGGTCTGGTTAGGTAACATTAAATGTGAGCTATTATCTACTATTATCAGAAAACTCAAACAAGCGCATGTGGCGTCACTCGACGATCAGGAGCAGGAAAAATCTGGCTCAGGCATCTCGATGTTCATCAAGGTTGATTAGTCACACTGAGGTGGGTAGTGCCTGAATCAGCTGAAGCCCTCCTTACCTTTTCTGCCCTGGGAAGCTGCCTACCAGAACTGGTACAATTTGTACAGAGCTGTCCCTGTACTAAGAACCGGTGCTTAGCTTCAGATCCGTGCAGGTGGGGAGCAACTGCCCTGCCTTGTCCCTCTCACTCAATCACAATTGTGACATATTTTTGAGGTCCCCCTTTCTTATATCTTCTACCTTACCCCTAAGAGAGTCTGTGCATGCCACAAATTAGCTGTATGTACCACTCAATAACCCTGAGACTATTGTTTTGTGCACTTGCAGGCTGCTACTTTAGTGAGGTGAGGAACCATAGTAAAGGTGGTCATTGTGTTCTTACCATTAGGTTTGTTGTGAATTCTGTCAGAGTGTATTTGAGTTTGTGAAGGTTGTGAATCTCGAGGTATTCCATCAATTTGTGTGATTATTTTGTGAGCGTAAACATGAACACACCTATGGGGATACAAAGTCAACCTTCTGATCTACCTCAACATTCTACAGCTTTCTCTGCCCGTGTTGAGTTTTGCCCATCAGTATGAACTGAGCCTGGGATAAAGAAGAGAGGGGTGATGCATGACCAGGATTTCCTGTTGGAGACCATAACTCCCTTTAGAGGCCAAAACAGGAACAGAAAGAGAAGGACACATCACTGAATCACAGGGTGCCCCCTCACCTACCCTCATTCAGTTAGCCTTGACACAGACCTCTTGTAAAGAGGCATCAAGTCAGAGACTGTGTGAATAGAGAAAGCAGTTACTGTTTTTGCTTTCCCCCCTTCATTAAAGCCTGGAAACGATAGCAGAATTGCCATATCCTCACTATCCGCTCTTACGGACTTCGCTTCTTCTGCACGTTCAAATTACCTTTAATGATCAGAAAATTTATTTTAATTTAGGATGGGGGAAATTAGTGTAAAAAGACAGTCATCTTTAAACATGATTTGTAGTACCGTTTATTTTCACACATCTTGTTTCGAAAATGGCGTTTCTGAGTAACTATTCAGGAACAATGTACGTTTTTAAACAGTTTATCTGTTGAAGACCAAGGGAAAAGCCTGCAGTGTTTCGGGTAAACTCACTTTTACCGTCAGAGGGCGCTGTTACTCCACTAGAGTTAAATAGGACTTTCGCTGTTACAGAATTACAGTAAGGGCTTCAATCAGCGATTCGTTCAGTTTTCTGATTTTAAGGTTTGACCGTTGAAATGCCATATCCTATATTTGTTTTGTATTTTACCTGTGTTCGTTTTCTTACGTTAAATAACCAACAAAAATACATCTTTAGTGTTCAGTTTGTATTTTAAATAGACACAGGCTTAGCACCCCCATGTTAATCATTTTTGGCGGAAGGGACCATGTAATTATAGATTTCTCCTATTATGTCAGTCATCGCGTTCTGAAGTAGAGTATATTCTAATAAATTTCTCTAAATTAGTGTACTAAAATTTGATAGTTTTGGTTAAAAAATGTAATTGTTTATTGACGCATTTGAAGTGATTTCCTATCATATTACAGTTTAGTGGACTACTTATCCAAACACAATAATCTAAAAAAAAAGCATATTTTTGGCTTTTGGTCTCTTTTGTCTTAGAACAATACTCTGCTAGTATTTTGTCGTGCATTTCCATGACACGTGAAATTTTGTCTCCAAGTGCTGAACTTCAATCTAAATCTAAATATAACTATTACCTGTGGCCACAAGAGGGAGACATTGCGTTGCAATTCCATTGGTTTTAATGTGTTTACAGTTAAAATCTACCTAACGCCGAAATGCCCAAGTCTGTGATTTACGAAAATATTCATGTGCGGTCATCATCATGGGAGAGTAAATAAAGACGTGTAATTTCTAAAGCAAACTTTACCAAATAACAAAACAATATTGCGAGAAACCACAGCACCAAGATTCACCACAACAGTATAGTATGAGGTCATACGCTTATGTGTTTGAAACATATATTATAATTATAACAAAACCGCAGTAAATCAGAATTAGTAAAGGAATCAGTCAGGGCTTGCTTTATATATCAGCTGCATCTCAAATTACGGTTACCTCATGGCCCCATTTATTGTAATAAAAATACATTTATAGCAAAATATCTCTAAAAATGAAATGTGAGACTTAGCCTAACCAACAGAGCGTTTTAACGTTGTTCATTTAGAAAACATCTCGGTCGACATAAGGTCTAGGAATTAAAATCTAGCCTATATCTTATTTGTGACATGTGTCTCGTTGTATAACGGGCCTGCTTTTTACGATTCTCCAATTAATTAAGGTTATTACTAAAGCATCAACATAACTTCGTGATTTACATGAACATCTGTTTGTTCAATGAATTCCAAATTTCAAATATAGACAGATAAAAGACAAGATGCTTAATTCAGAACAGGGCCATTTAAATACTTCACACAAACCATACCTCGGATAAAAAGGGGATTTATGTATTTATGCAAAAGGCCTATCTTCAGTTAATTCTCTAAAGATATAACAATATTTTTTTTACTGAGTTTGATTAAAATCACACACTGTGCCATTTAGTAGATGATGTAAAAATGGTTCATAGGATCTTATATATTATAGAAAATATCTTTTTTGGAAATACATTTTGTTCATTGAAAAAAATCATCCACAATTCAGTAAACATTAAAACAGCAAAAATGTCAAAAGAGACAAAAAATAAAAATAAAAAAATACAGACAGGAAAGGGACTTTGTTATGAGGAATAATAAGAGAAAAACTGATGTGACTCTCAGTACGCACCCATGTCTTCAGGAGGACTTCCCTGTGCAGACGGAGACAGGGATTCTGTCTTTATTTTTGGGGAGGGGCGAGTTCAAATTGCTCAGGAGAGACACTAGCGAGGCACAGAAATCTATCACAGGAACCCCGGCACGCTCCTAATGAACCCTCAGAAGGCCCCCGCATCTCCACTAGCCTGACACGGGACAGGTTCATAAGGAATAATGGATATGCACATTCACTGGGTCTCTCTCCGTCTCTCCGTTGAGCCTCCGCAAGTCTCTCCCCTGCTCCCTGATCACTCAGTCTTCCGAGGGAAACCCTGGGCAATAGGGGACACAAGGCTTAATAAGGAGAGACAATCGTTGACTTAACTTTGGGCTGTAAATGCATCAAGGCAGTACTCGATGAGTAACAAACTAGCTACATGTTACAGGTGATGATCACAAAGAAATGCACATAAATGTCACTAATTTCATGGCCATTTCTCTTGCAATTTTGCCCCTTGGACGCTAGCCAACAAATCAAAATATCATGAGTTTAATATATGTGTTCTGCAGCTTGCTCTTGAACTGGGATACGTATCACCATGTAGCTTATATTATCCGCAGTCACGCAGATTCAGAGTGCACAGCAGAGGCCCACTGTGTGAGATTGTTTAGAAAAATTATAATCCCTGCAATATTAATGGCGGTGACTCTTTTTAATGGAATCACACCATTTCAGTGGTATTATTGGTTGGATATGGGACAGATACACATAGACATTTGAATAAGCTCACAGAAACTGAAGAGTGACTGAGTGTGTAGTGTATTGAACAGCTTTTGATAGAAACCAAGGACTGTATCAGCTGACCTCTGTAGATTGACACATGTTGGGATCAACGTTCTCAAAGTGTTAAATCATCAGGGCAGAGCTGTCTCTAAATATCTTTGTTATTGAATTCTGAGATTCCTTTTATAGTTGCAGTATCTCTGTCGGGGTCTCATTTTGGCCCAGGGATATAAATACTGCGGGCCCAGGGGGGCCTGGACACGCTGCCGTCTGTTTGTCTGTCTGTCTGTCAGACTGGCAG
This sequence comes from Albula goreensis, assembly GCA_022829145.1. Classification (NCBI taxonomy): domain Eukaryota; kingdom Metazoa; phylum Chordata; class Actinopteri; order Albuliformes; family Albulidae; genus Albula; species Albula goreensis. Next base: position 16,391,960 of record CM040746.1, on the reverse strand, counting down.
CTCACTGTAGTGTAGAAGGGTAAAATCAAATGGCTTTGCTGAAGGGTGGCCTGGGATCTCATATCTCAGTGTGTGTGTGTGTGTGTGTGTGTGTATGTGTCCACATTTTTGTGGACGATCAATTGTCATCCATCTATCTATCTATCTGAATACCTGTCTGTCAGTCTGCCTCCTTGTATGCTATTATATCTCAATGTATATCTATCCATCCTCATATCTATCCATCAGTCTAAGCAAGTAAATATCTCTATAATTTGTAGTTTTTCCATTTGTTCATGGTTTCATCTCTAAATAACCTTCCAATCCCTGTATGTGTGTGTGTATGTGTGTGTATATGTATATATATATATATATATATATATATATATATATATATATATATATATATATATGTATATATATAAATATAACGGATGGCGTCTATATTACCTTTTACTTAATTGCAATATTATTCACGCTTTACAGGTCTTTATAGTCCTCGCGCTCTGTGTAAAATAGGTGCGCGAATTACTGTGCGCGTACCGGACATACCCTAGTATGTCCTAATAAAAAATGCAGTTAAATCGCCATTCATATTTTCACCTCTCAGATACGGCTGGTATTATAATTTTATAAAATTAAGACTAAGTAACTGAAACGTTGCGAGAGGTATTGAAAATGGGACATTTCAGATGCTGCTTTAGACGTGGGTTTTGTGTTAAAAATGTTATTTAATTAATTGGAATAAATTAAGTGTGGGCATTTTCGATTCACTCGGGTACGTAAATACAGTATCAAGGGACAGGGAAAAATCATCTGACACCTTCATGAATCGATTCTTAGGTAAAGGTGTTTTGATAAGCGGGTTCAAGAGCACAGTGGATTGCGGTCAGTTTTGTACAGTCGCACTCCATCGGAAATTCGTCATTTGCGGAACTGTCCGCATTATGATAATGTGTTAGAAAATAGTTTTTGCACAGAGGCTATTTTCGTAATGGTCTATTATCAAACGTTTGTCTTCAGCACAGAATATAAATTATATTGAGAATTTAAAAAGAAATGCCAGCACAGATACATTTTTTTCATTGCTGTCGCTACTGAAATAAATATTCCATAAATTAACAAATCACAATGATAAAATAGGCATTTTAATATACTTTAATGTTATTTTATTTAACCCAATTACTGATAAATTCCATATTTCATTTAAAAAAAAAATTAAAAACAAGTATGTATTTTCATCATTGTGACAGGCGTTCCATGAACTAAAGATACATAAATAAAAACAACAGGCAAAATTAAATGAAGCGATAAGAATGTTAAATATTTTCTGTTGGAAGGACACGTACCAAAAGCTATACCGAATAATCCCACGCCACATAAAAGGGGGAGGCGGCTTTTTTTGAAGTTAAAGAACGGTATTTTAATCGTCACCATAGCATTGAAACAAAACATCTTACACCAACCACAATGCTGTTTGAGATTTTGTCTTGTTCATATTTCCTCAGAATAGAGGGGGCGGAGTAACTTTACAGTGAATAAATTTTATTCCTTTTCCCAGTCTCTTTATAGATTTGATTTTAAGTACTGACTTTTTAAAAGACAAAAAAAATAAATAATGTGAAGCCTCCACACGCTCCAAAATCGTTGACTAATGCAGCTGGCAGCATGAAGTCTTACACAATTACTTCCACGCGTGCAGAAAATCATATCTTAAGCAAAAGAGAGAATCGAGATAGACGAGACCGAGTCTGTTCCTCGGGCCAGCGGGAGAAAGTGCAACTTTGACACATTTTGTGATTGATTGCATTTGCCTATGTGAGCGAGAACTTAATGTCAAAGGGGAAAGGCAGAAACGCAGACCAAGCTTTTAAAACCAGTATCTATACAGTAACATTTCCTTCCAAACAACGTAAACTCTACATAACAAATGTGTAGTCTACAAAATCGTGTAAATGACCGAATCATAGTGGGTCGCTAGATTAAGATTTGGGATTACGTCCATAATTCATTTATTTTATCATATGTAAAAAGTTAGAATTTCCTTTGTACAACCTCGAACTAGAGGTTAAAGTTAAATTAAAATCCGAAAATCAGTGCAAGTGTGGTGTTTTAAGACGTGTTGTCTTTGTTAATTGTAATATGTTTAAATGGCTGTCTAAATTGGTTATCAGCACAATTTCAGACCTAAATGTGGAGATTTTCTCCAAAACAAAATCTAGCGGTTTTCCAGGACCTACGAATCTCCATAAAGCCCTCTGTTGTCCTTAGCCTATAATTTGTGACATTGTCGGTTATAAGGAACAGCCAGCTTCAGAGCGCACAAATTCAACCCTGACAAATATATGAGAAAGGACACGGATTACCGTTTAACACGTACAGGAGAAACACTGGGAAGTTGCTCTCGTTATTTACGCACTCTATTTCTGCATTTCAGTTCAGCCGGAAATCAATTTGGAAGCACTTTTACAGATGCTGTTGAATGGTGTTGCACATCAGGCGGACGAAAAATCAGGAGTCCGAACGGTTTCGAGGATCAATGTAAGAGAGAAGTGTGTCGGTTGACGGTTGCCTTCATTCAGCTGTCAGGCTAGAGCACCGTAAGGTACAGTACCGTTGCTGCTGATGCTACCGCTGTGGAAGTAGTATTTTACCTCGGATGGGCTAGCATTGCAGTTGCTAACGCGATGTGTCTGGACAAATTATTAAATGATCACGAAGTACAGTCGTCTGAATGCGGCGCGATTCCGTGGCACTGGGCGCACAGTTAGCTCTGTGACATCTGGCGTTAAAAACTTAATTTTTGGCGTTCTTTGACTTGAAATGCTGCTGTTTGTTAAAGAAGGGGGCGGGCTTACATATGTAATTTGGCTATGGGAGTGCTGGTTGGTTAATCGCGAATCGGAGTCTGGCCATGCCTGTGTTGGGGGGCGGCCTCCACACGCACAGTCACTCCCTCTCCCCTTTGGGGTTAGTGTGCTTGTGTTTAGTTCCCAGAGATAGCCAAATCGGATTCCTTAGGGAAGGGACACAAATCACTCCCATTTTAACAAGGGGAGCAACGCGGGATCTGCATCCACAAGGGTCCACCTCTTCTTCTTCATTTCCTATTTCTCATTCATTTGATTTTTACCAGAGAAAGCTCTTTGCTGGAAAATAGAAAGAAGGAAGGAAAAAAAAACTTGTCAGTGGATGATGACATTTGATCTTGCCCAGACTGAAAGCTGTAGTTGATCCTATTGTTACTTAAATTGACATCAGAGCTTTTTTTATACTAAGTCTCTTTCTTAATACAGAGGGGACATCGGGAACCCTCAAGTGAGCGTCTCTTCATTTTGCCTCCTTGCATTACAGTTCATTTTTTATTTTTAATTTTTGTTGTTGTTGTTGATGTTGTTCGTATTTGTGACGCTCCTGAGTTGTGCGCCTAAACCTGGATTTTGACAGTTTGCGCTTCTTTTCACACTTTTTGTTTTTATATTGGTGTTTTTGAAAGAGAGATAAGTGGACAAGAAGACACCTGCACAGAAGATACTAATCTCGTCCACGCGCTGCGAATCATTTACCGGCGAACATAAGACGCTGGGCCGGGGAATAGCACAACAGACAGAGAGTGAGAGACAAAAAGGCTGTTTTCATGTTTGGGATTCAAGAGAGTATTCAAAGGAGTGGGAGCGGTATGAAAGAGGAGCCCATCGGATCCGGGATGAACGCAGTACGAACATGGATGCAGGGAGCCGGGGTGCTGGATGCAAACACGGCCGCTCAAAGGTAAGCCCGAGGCAGCATCCGTTCTCCGCGCGACGAGTCCCATACGGCAACGAGGCGGTTTGTTCCTTTCTTTTTAGTATTTTTCTAGGTTTAAGACAACTCATTTGGCTATAGACCAGTCACTTTAGTTATTTTGAGCCGTTTCTTCTCTCAAGGGTCTTATACCAAATGCTCAATTGAAGTTGCTGTGTTGTGCTTCGGTGAATAACACGTTTTGCGTGGTCCTTCTATCTTTTCATGGCTACCAAAACCTCAAACTCAAGTAATTAAGAAACTAACTTTTAAGTAATTTACAACGTCTTTATATGTTTAGCTTGTATTTATAACAACGTCGACACATGTAACAACAATACCAATAATAATAATAATAATAATAATAATAATAGTAATAATAATAATAATAATATAATACATTAATACAGTATTAATGGAGTATTGTATTAAAAATTAAACGACTCTATTTAATTAATTGTATATATTCTAAAGAAACCCCAAAGAAAATGTCACTTTGAGAGTGATAGAGATATGATAGAGATTCGTTCACTTAACTGCGAGGAAAGCAATGAAAGTTGCTTATAAGTTGCTGTTTGAATTTTTAAAAGAAATGTGATGCCATTGTCATAATTTCTTTTCCTTTCTTAACTCTCCTTAAAGGTTAAAGTCAAACACAAACCCACGTGGTAAAGGCATTCAAGAAAATGATTTTACACACCAAAGTATTGTCTCCATAGTTCAGTTTTACAGTGTTCATGTACTTTCGCATAATGAGTGAAGGCCTGTTCGAAGCTCTGGAAAATAATAATTATCGAATATGGCTGAGCCTCTGAACTTTGTGCGATCATTTTGTTGACATGGTGATTCAATCTTCTGTCTATCAAATGACCTGCAAAATGCATGCAACACATCCCAACTTTATTCTAACTAAAATTAAGAATTGTGATATCATAGAAATGAGTGATGATGGTGTTTTAAATTTCCCAACAGAGCATAAACAGCATGTAAACTGAGACGTAAAGAAAAGTGAAATACTATTCCTTTAACAGGAAAGATCAGTTAGACTGAAACATATACATTTTAACATCGAGCAGAAAAGCCTGGGAACATGATACATGAAAACTATTTTATTGAATAAAACATGGAACTTGCCATATCGTATTTTGAAGAGACTTCTCCATAACGCTTTGGGACTGTTTAATGGTCATCTAACGCCTAATGGCTCTCTCTGCAGCGGAGTGGGTCTTGCCAGAGCGCACTTTGAGAAGCAACCGCCGTCAAATCTTCGGAAATCCAACTTCTTCCACTTCGTTTTGGCACTGTACGACAGGCAAGGGCAGCCGGTGGAAATTGAAAGGACTTCTTTCGTTGGCTTTGTCGAAAAGGAAAAGGTAAGTTATTGCAGTTTAGAATATTTCTTAAAAGTTACTGTTTCCGTGGACATCAAGGATCAACACTTTATTAAGTCACCTTCCTTAATTGGATGTGACTCCACATTGTTAAGTAGCAGTCAAAAGCGAGGCTTTACATATTCATTTTATTATGATCCGTCACGTATTTTAAATGTCAAGAGAAGGTTTTCGTGTGTGTAAATAGAACTTAACTCAAATTGTTGGTTTGCAAATGAACAACATTTTAGACTAATTTAACCATACGCCATATAGACTACTGTCCTTATATAATTGTATAAACTACATGTTTTAAATACAACCTACACAGCACTTTCATTTACCGTGACAGTATTTTGTAAAGACATAAATTCCTTGCGTGAACATACACAAAGATGCATTATCTTTTTATTTTAGTTTGGGCTGCATTTATGTGTTCGGCAGTTGCACGGAAAGCTTTTTATTCGATACGCTGCGATGCATATATTATTTATCATACTCCCCCATAATTTTCTTAAAAGCTATTTCAGCTGCTTTTAAAATGCTCGATATTTTCATTCTAGCTGAACACAGGTTTCTGCGCTCATAAAAAGAGAAGCGACAAGAGTCAAGATCTCTGTGCACTTGTTTTGCGTAAAGGAAGTACAAAAATAGTGTTTATTATTTTCATAGATTGAGCCATGACGCCAACTCTTAATCACTGCTCATCTGTTATCTGTTATGTTTTCAAATTTGTTTATGATTGTACTGTGCTGTCTGTCAAATATTCTGTACGTTTTAGTTTCAGATTTATGCTTATTCTAAAATATCAGGGGCTTGTGGCAAATTTCTCAGACTGTTAACTTTGTCAGTTGACTGGGTACAGTTAATGTCAAGCACAGTTTATTTTATAGGTATTTTTTGACAAACTATCAGCACATGCAATCAGTCTACTCGCTTAGCATGACACACAGTAGGTAACTGAATCACGTGGTTACCAGATTTATACCTGTCCAGTGTTGTTTGGTTACGCAGCCTAAGAATGATCAATTTAAAGCAACTAATTAGCGAATGTCACTTGGGAGGCACTTGCGTTATAAATGTTGTTTTCCCATGAAATCAAAATGAGCATGCATTTATGCGGATTTTTCTCAGTTCTTTTTCATGCGATTAAATCCTGTTTGCTAATTAAATTAATAGTATGTTAATAAGTAAAATATGTTTACTTTAGCTACGACCTTTTCGTTTTATGTGTGGATGAATTACGTTTGGCAACCGTTTTACGATGTTGTTGGGCGACAATTTCGGACTCAATATCCTGGAAATGTTCTATTCATAATTTCCCCAATTATAACCAGAATCTGTGTTTCTTCAGGAATCTAACGGCGAAAAAACCAACAATGGAATACATTACAGACTACAGCTTCTCTACAGCAATGGTAAGTGCCGGGCAAGCATATCTTATCTACTTCGACAGTTCTGTTCATAGACTCTGCAGTTTCATTTCCACCTGAGAGTCCAGCCGCAAATGTCATTTGCATGGAACTTTACATAGAAAAGTTACGCGAGATCAGGTGTTAATTCTCCCCATTTTAACATTTCTCAAAACTTTGTGTATTTCGTGTCACGAATTATTATTGTCCATTATTGTAAAGGGCTAATTCAAATTATGCCCACTTATTACTGATGGTAAAATTTTCGAAATAAAATTAAGTGAGGTGGACATTAACCCATTTATGAATGTAAAATAGTTGGCTAAATATAATTTGGGAATGCTCTATTATGAATGGCAATTGAGCGGAATATTTTTATGCTTGTTTTAATGTAGAATTATTATTATTATTATTATTATTATTATTATTATTATTATTATAATTATTATTATTATTATTATTATTTTATTAACTAATGCAAAAGTTATTTGCAATTTGGCTGAGTGAAGATGTATCGCCGGCAGTCATTCAGCTGCGGCTTTTTACTTGACAGCGGGTCCATCAAATTTCAACTCAATTACTTTACAGCCGCACTTGCTATTAGCACTCAAACATCTTCTTGAAAAGTCGCTACCTTGTTTACGTTGACATTTTTGCTAAACCTTGTGTTATAAACCGTTATTTGGGTAGCCTTTTCAGCCATTTTCTTCTCTCTTTGAATGTGTATTGATATGCATTCCCTTCAGACGCCAGATTTTGGAAGTAAAGATAGAAGCTCACTCGCGCTACTTCCTGAATAATTTATTGTATTATTGCATGGACTTGTGAGGGTAAATCTTCTAATCTTCTCAACCTCTAACGTTATGATTTAGAACACCACCACCACTACTACTACTACTACTACTACTAATAATAATAATAATAATAATAATAATAATACATTGCAATGGTTTTTCCTTCCTTTAGGCTTGGAAGCCTTGCGATGAGCAATATTTCTGACGTGTGCTAGTAGTATAACCATGTTCATTTAACATTGTAGATGACGTTACGAGGTTATAATTGCTCAGTATTTGATCAACAAGAACCTGTTATTTTTGGTATGAATTTCATTTTTCCTCTTTTTTGTTGTGAAAATACCAGTCTCAAGATTTTAAATGGAAATACATTTTAATAGGAAAACAGGAATGAAAATAGCGATGAGTTGAATGGTGTTTGTAGTTGTACTTATTCACATTACAAAATGGGATAGTAAAGATGATCATTGTCCGGCATTGTACATATGGCTTATGGAATTATTTTAAGTTAATGGTATGATGGATTGTATAATGACTTTTTTGTGCAAAATTTTTCTGAGCAATTGGTGTGAAAAATGGTAAACATTACATGTCATATCTTAAGTAATAAATAACTGGAGAAAGTGGATTCAGAAGACATCCAAGTGTCTTCAAAAAAGAAAACATTTCTGCTGCTCTAAAAAATGGAAATCAATGAATAATGCAAGCACAATGAAGATATCATTTAGCAGACGGAAGCAATCATTAGTATCTGAAGAGAGACACAATTCATAATGTCAACACACACAGTTCTGACTCTGAACATACTAGGACAGTACAGCTAAGAAAGGGAGAGAGAGAGAGAGACAGAGAGAGAGAGAGAGCCTTCACAGAGGGCTCATGGGAGTGCTAGGTATTGTGTGTGTGTGTGTGTGTGTGTGTGTGTGTGTGTGTGTGTGTGTGTGTGTGTGTGTGTGTGTGTGTGTGTGTGTGTGTGTGTGTGTGTGTGTGTGTGTGTGTGATTATAAAACATCTATGCATGCTTATAAAAAGGTAACTCAGCACCTTATGGTCATGCTGTCTACCTTGGTCATTTTTAAGCATTTTCATTCCAGCTTTGTCTATGCTCTGCTCTTTCTGGCAGGCATCAGAACAGAACAAGACTTTTATGTGCGGCTCATTGACTCCATGACTAAACAGGTAAGGTTTCTCTTGACAGTGTGGGTACAGTGTCCCCCTCCCTGCCTGCAGCAATACCCCCCCTAAACATAAAGTTGGAAAAAGTGCAGGGAACGTCCGTGCAAATGTTTGTGTTTACACGTCTGCGCGTGCATATGTGTGCATGCTTGAGTGTTCGTGTTTACATGTGTGTACTGTACATGTATGTGTGTCTGTGTCTGTGTGTGTGGACGGGGTGTGTGGGTGTATAGTACACCCCCAGGGGCATGTGGGTAATGTCACATTTAGACACGGCCTCTCACTGTGGGAGCAGTGATACCCTGTGGTGACTCACAGCATGCGCTTGACAAAGGGGTGGCGGCTCTATTGAAGCCGCTCCGCTGAGCTGCTTCCTGTGATGTGTGACGGTGGGGGTGAGGGGTGGGGCAACAGTTTAGGTGGGCGGGGAGGGGGTGCCATTGTCACTTTTGGTGCCTCATTCGCACTTTGCTGGCGGTCAGTCTTTATTTCATATGAAGACACCTTTGTAGGTAAATAGGGCGAAAAAAATCACTTCTGTCTTATCTAATTCAGTTGTTGCTGCTGCTTGATTTTCCTTTGACAAGTGGAAAGAGTAGAGCTGGATGGTTCCTCAAATGTCATCAGAACAGCTGGGATCATATCACCACTTATATGAACATCTTTGTCAGTTTGACAGCTGAAAGTAGAAAGGTTTTTTCTCTGGGTCTTCCTGGGAAACCCAAGGCCCTTTTCATACAAAAGCCTTCACGTCCAGCGTGGTCCTCTCTTAAAGAGGCACTTTACTGCTTGTCTGTGCCCTTATACTTAGAAGCAAACACAAACAGCATTACAATAATTGCATCCTAAAACACGAAAACAGTCTTGCACACCATGAGAGGAGAAACACACACTCTCATTGGGATTCAGCCGCCCAGCTTCATCCCACGCTGGAGATTCTTTCGGTGCTCAGGCGGGAAGATGCACGAGGACACTGGGTAATTAACCGGTGCTGCATAATGTCACAGCACCACGATGGAAGTACGGAGCACGGCGGGCTCCTAACACTTAGCACACCACGTGCTGTCAGCACGCCAGAGCGCTGTGATCGCACGCCCGCGTTGCAGGGAATATCAAAGAACCTCCCAGAGAATTAAACCCAGTAACAGGCGATTCAGCATGTCAGCGCAACAGATTTATCCAGAGCAATTTTTTTTCCCTCCTAATAAACACTTTTGTCCGTATTGTTCTTCCGCAGTAGGTGGGATAATTTACAATTCCACGGCTTTGATATTTCCCTGAAGAGGGTTGTTCAAGTGTAATAACTCAGGGATTTGGTGGGTGCTGTTTATCGTGTCTATCCTGTGCTGCCTTACCTGTTAATTTGCTGATGCTGCATTAGACCAAATCATCAAAACAAGCACAGCTCCAAAGGTGTGTGGGCACTGGCTATTACTGAGGACCACATATACCAGAAGAAACACTAAACTGTAATTTGTGAATTGACACCATGTAAGACTTATTATTTCTATACACTGTACCACATTGCTCCCACAGTAGGGTGTACAGAATGCCTTTAGAATCTTTACATGCCAAAAGGCAAGACACTTTACCCTGTGAGATTTTCCTCAGGCAGCTAAACAAATGTTATTGTGGGAGTCGCATCAGGGCTCAGTACAAAGAATGATATTATGAGAATAATATATTTCATATGGATACCGTTATTTTCATCTGTGACATCATTATTACTTTTGGACTTTAATGGGCAAGTGAGCTTTGCATTGTTGTATCTCATAAATCGACTTTTATCGTGTGTCATTCGGTTGAGTTTTTCTGTGAGCGTATCAATAGATTAGCTGTCACATTAGTGAGAGAGTTTCACAGAATAGTAAAACAGAAAGGCCTTTCCAGGAACTATATGTCATACGTTCATAAGCCCAGGGAGTCGGATGTACGGATCTGCCACCGAAAACCCTGATGGCTGTTAAGCTGTTAAGGCAGTGCTTTGTGGGACAGGCTTACATGGGCTGCAGGAGCTGGGCAGGGTACGTTCTGAAGCACGGGCACCTTTGATACTTTGAAATGAAATACAGTGCCTTGGGACAGGCCTTTATCCATTTTTTTTTTTGGGGGTGGGGGTTGAGGGTGGGGCATTGGTCTCTGTAGAAAGTGGTTTGTGTTCCGTGAGCTGTCAGAAAAGAGGAAGGAGAGCATTCCTCATGTCCCTGATTGGCTGGGCATGCCTCCTCCGCCGCACTGCCTGAGCGCTACCTGTTAATGATGTGGTGGGGAGAGAAGGGGAGTTTTGCGATGCCGTTGACACGTCGGCGTGGTGTTAGCGTACAGCTGAAGGAGGGCCCAGAGAGAGGGAGGTGCTGTGGAGGCGCTGGACACAAATATCTGCTTCCACAATAACACAGGCTCTTACAGAGCCCATACTCTAGCTGCTGGTCTGCAATTTCTTTTCATTGTAAAATTATATGATGATCTATTATAGTATTATGTATGACATCATTTATGATAATCTGTAAGGAGTATATGACCACACATTCCATGTCATTTTTATTGGATATAGAGCTCAGCACAGGACATAAAAATCCAGATACAAATCTGTCTTAAACATTGTCCTTATCGTTTATTATTTTGCATGAGTTACTTTTTTCAGTTGCTTCCACATTTCTGTAAGCTGCTCTGACTGTCAAACTCATAATGTTGCGTAAGCGATGAAAAAAAGTCACACTTGTTTAAAATTTGATCGTCAAAATACCAGGGCAAACAACAGCCCCTTTTATGAAATGGTTCCTTTTTAAAGAAAAAAAATTATGAGCTATTGTACACCGCAGCAATTAAGGAATTTAACTGTGAGTTTGTTAGACTGGTCCTTGCATACCTCATAGTCCTGTATGCACAGACAGGCCCTGGCTGTGCTTTCCTGTGTCTCCTGGGTACAGAACAGCTAAAGGCCCTGAAGTGTTTATTGGACCACTGAACATGCACTTTTCATAATATGCAGTCAAAGCAGCAAACCACAGACAGCGAACCACACACTGTCGCTATCCAAACCCCTGCAAGTAAATAATAAGTTTAATAATAACCGTAACACACCGCAAACTACACACAGTGCTGCTGTAGAAATACAGCTGCTTTTGCTCCTATCGGCACTGCTGGAATCACTGTAAAGTAGTTACAGTTATTTGTTAATTATTTATTTACAAATAAATAGATAAATGATAAAGTTTAATATAAACTCAATATTGAGGAGACACCTTTTTACAAGATTTTAAAACTTGTGAATATTGCTGTATGTAATTAAAAGAATAGGAAAAAACAACCGCTACCTCTTCCTTTATTTTTATTTTTATTATTATTACTATTATTGTTTTTTATTATTGCAACATTACAAAATTAAAAAGTATATAAAAACAATAAAAAACAAATGTCTGTGATAATAATAATATATGGTAAGATGATAATGATAAGAAAAAATAATAAACAGACCCACACACACACACACACACACACACACACACACACACACACACACACAAACTCTCGCACAGCGCTAGTGCAGGCAACGTGGGGCCCTGGGTGTCAGACTGACAGCCGTATCTGTGATCAGCGACTCTGCCGCTGACAGATCAGATGGAGACGGCGCAGAAGTGGGCCTCTCTCACCCTGGGTTCGGCGCCAGAACAGCTGAGCCGGGGAACAAAGGAAATCACAATGCAATCACGACACCCCTTAAAAGCGCCGGCGCAGCCTGGAAGAAACGCGCTCGCACTCCCGGTGACACGCTCGCAGATGACGGTAACAAAAAGGGAAGTGTGTTTTCATGTATTTATAGCTACTTGTTTACATGCCTCAGATGCAGTTGTCACATCAAGGCCGTTGAGGAAAACTGCAAATGAAAAATGAAAACTTACTTCTGCAAAATAAAATATGTATTAAAAGACATATCAATGCTGCGCGCTTGTTAATGTGCACTCTGTTTGGCTTGATATAAGAGCTGGTTCCGGGTGTCATGCAAGTTTAATGGCCTAAACTGTTTTTTTATGTATTTTTTTGGGCTGCTGTGGACATGAGAATAAAAGACAATGTCTTGAATATACTGGCTTGACTGACCACACATTGGGGCATCACATAAAAAAGGTATCTGTGTAAGACAGGTTAAAGAGAGAAATGGGCAGTGTCATATGGTGTTTCCTCAGAAACCGGACAGCAGTCCTTCCTTGTGTCCAGCCCTTTCTTCCTGAGATGGCTACTTGAATGGTCATTTTCCCATCAATTATCATGCTGCTAGAGTGTAGGCCCTATTTATATAACATGCGTACTCCAGCTTGGAGACACTTGACTAACCTAAACAAAATGCACAGTGGTATAAATCTCCGATATTAGACATTTCCTATAATCGTGGCCTGTTTATAGAGTTTGATTATGTAAGATACGGTGTGAATGCAGTGTTCTGTTTCCTCAAATGTCAGGACTTAGTGCAGGCTGTACCAAAATATTTGGACACGCACAATTCCGAAAGAGCTGCACAGGCTCATTCAGCACCGGGGCCTAATGAAGGAAAACACTGGTGTCGCTTTGCAGTTCCTTTTTAAAATCTGGACTGAAAGACGAGCTAAGAGCACTGTCACGTTCTCTCCCCTTTTTTTCTTCTCCTCATACAGAGCAGGCTGTTTTTTTTCAGTGCCCTTTGCTCCCGTCCTTTGCAGCTCATTCATTTTAGGATTGCATGTGTTTTTATCTGCTGCCCTGCGAGAGAAAGTTATAATACAGAATTAAAGTGTAGCTGAATGGTTGTTGCCCTATTTATGGGGACAGTATGGGATTGGAGAGAGTAAGCAGTAAGAGAGGTGGGGGTTTTTTAGACCATGCCTGTTGCCACTGGGCTTTTGATTTTCAACAGTTGTCCTTAGAGGAGCGCCTCGGCAGCAATTTGGACTCAGAACTGGGACGAGACCAGCGCACTGCATATTTCTGGGTCCTACCTAATTTCAGGTTACAGTCAGAGAGACTGCACCAGGCAATGATGGGGTTGAGCTGTTTGTGATATTTTAGGTAAAGTTCCAGAGCGCTATTGTTACCCGGCCTGCACAGTCGCATTGGTGTATTGAAGACAAAATATTCGTCTCTCTACGCTCCCTCACAATATATCACACAGGCCTGTTTAAGTCCAGGCAGAAATGCACGTTTTTACTGTGAATTTGAAAGTAAAGGAGCTGCAGAGGACATTTTGTGAGGCCTAGTTCAGTGTTCTTCTCTATCCTGCAGTTTCCCAAAAGGTCACAGAGAGTCGGAATGGATGGAGGTCTGAGTTTTACGCTCACAGACAGTGATTCATGCAGCTCAGGTTTAGAAGACCTTGGCCCCCATTCTCTCAAAGTGAAACAAAACTAACAAGAAAAGTCCCGGACATTGCAACCACAGTAATAACTCACATAAAAAAAAAAAAAAAAAAAAAAACAGATAATAAGTTGCAATGGAGTTTGCATTTTTTTTTATTTGTTTGTTACCTTTAATCAGATTTGTTGTTCTCTAAAATCCATACATAAATATATTTTTATTGTCTCTCTAAACAACTCTTTAAACCAATAAATGAAAAGCTATGGTACTCATAAATGACCAGCACCTTTTATTAAGATAAACAAAAAAGGCTGTACAGAAAACAATGCAGAATATGCATTGCTATATTTTTTTCTGAAACTTGAAACCTATATTATTGTATTATAATCAAACTGTTTAAAATGTTATATGAAATCATTTTTCTAAGAGCACTTGTCAAAATTATTGGCACCCCTAAGGATTATTTTGAATCAAACACATTTAAATCTGAATTAGAATTGTACACTTGAATGCCAAAAGCTTATTGACCTTCTCATGTTGAGTAATCAGTGCAAAAAAATACATCAAAAGTTATATATACGGCAATCAAAATTTTTAAAACCACTAGAACAGTGTTTAACTTTCCAGAAAAAGTGTACAAGTGCATCTTGTCCCCAATCACGATGTGGAAGATGGCAAGGGAGACAAAAATTGTCCAATGTTTCAGTCTCCTGAAACATTATTTTTATTTCTTCATGAATCTCAGCAAATGCGTTCTGACTGGATTAATGACAAACTAATGATGTGACCAAATTGTGCTGTATTTTTTTATTGCGCATTATTCACCTAACCTGTATATTTCTTTACCTCTGTACTTTAGTTGATTTGTATCCCTGCTGATGAGTGTCTGGTGGAAGATAGTGAGGGAAATGAAAAGAGTTTGGCTGGATCATGTGGTCACCAAGTCTCCAAATGAACAACTAGACACAATGTCCATTCCAGTAGGAGGATATTTGGGAGTGCTACCACAATACAAACTAATAAAATGAAACACCTTTGGTTTGCCAAACACATTGGGCACTTTCATTGGATCAGGGTTCTATGGTCAGACAAGACCAGTTGAACTCTTTGTCCATGCACACATTCAGAAGTTTGGCATTGGAAGAGTGATGCACACAATCTAAAGACCTTCACACCACAGTGGTGGACCATTGATGTTGTGGAGTTGTTTGGATGCCAGTGGTCCCAGGCCCTTATTAGGATAAATGGCATGGTGAACTCTACTAAGTTCCAGGACAGTCTCGCCAAAAACATGGTTCCTCTGCCAGGAGGCTAAGACTTAGCCACAGGTGGACCTTCCAGCAAGACAATGACTCCAAGTGCACATTAAAATTGAAAATGAAATGGCTGACCAAACAAAAGTAATGTTTTGCAATGGCCATCTCTTTCCTCAGATCTAAACCTGATTGAAAACCTGTGACCTGAATAGAGGAGGACAGTTTGTAAGCATATACTTCAGCACAGAAAAGATTCTCCTCTGAGGAACGGTTCAAGATCTCTCCCAATGTGGTCTTCAGCCACATTAAATATCAGGAGAACCTCAGTTTCATGGAAGGCTTCCCCAAGTTCAGAAACAGGGGCACAACTTGTTTTTGTTTTGTTAAAATAGCATGTAGTATATAGAAAACTTAAAATTATGAATGTAGAATTTGATAATAATACAATTATGTAGTTTCCCTTTATGCAGTACTGCTGAAACTGTTGTATGCACTATTGTGAAAGTGTTGGCGTGTATTTTGATCACTGGTCGAGAGTGAAACTAATGCCTTAAATATATACTCACTTTGTCCTCAATGTGCAATTGTAAGAGCTACTTTCATTTTTACCTTTTCAGAAGTTCAATTGTTGCTTAAATTTAAAACAGAAAAAATTATGTGAAAGTATTGCTTAAGTCATGGACATCAGATGCATTCTGTGACACAGTGGAGCCGAACAGAGGCCAGTGTATCCTTGCTGTACTGAACTATCGTGGGAAAAGAGGGTGCTGATGGGAAGATGCCGCGTGAGCGATTCCGGGCTGTGTATGTTTGGGGAAAACGAGAGATTCACGGCGCTGAAAAAAAAACGTGTTGTGTGGAATTGAAGGGTGAAAACAAAGCTGAGGTTTTTGGAAGATGTGGAGAACGGGCCAGATGGCTCGCTACACTCCAGTCTGGCAGCCCAACTGCTCATGCCCCCCACTCCCCCACCCCCTTTACCCCTCTCCCCCCAACACATACACACACATACACACCCCTCCCACTCCTCCTGCCACCACAGTATGACATACAGCCGTTTGTTTGTGGCTTTACACGGTAGAGTAGATACTGTGTGCATGCAAGTAAACACTATTATACTCCTACAAGCAGGCACCATCAAAAAAGAGGCCGCCAACCTCACCCCAAAACTGAAATAAAACAGAGTGAACAAAATGTAAACAAAAAAATAGACCTATCCATTTTGTCTGAGTACTGTGCAGTGTAAGTATCAAACAGCCTGGACCGCTTTTAGAAGGATAGGAATGCAAGAACAATTTCATATTTCATTCAGAAAGATCGACATCTCCTGTATTACAGTTTATTTTCCTATTAGAGTTGAATTGGCTCTATTTCATAAACACCTTGTTAGGCTCACGCCCAGTGACGCATGGAACAAGCAAACCATTCAGTCTCCTGAAACATTATTTATTTTTCTTCTTAAACCCCAGCAAACATGTTCTAAATGGATTAATGAGGAACTAATGATGTGACAAAATGTAAATGTATTTTTATTGTGCATTATTCATCTAATCTGTCAAGATATTTCTTTACTTCTGTATTTTTTCTTACTTATATTCCTGATTTTGTGTATACGAATGATGAGCTAATTTAAGCTTTATTTTCAAGTTCCCCTGAGGAGTGATTTTCCCATTGGCAATTACAGTGACCCCTGCTGGCTCGTGTAAGGTCTACATCGTAGGGCTCCAGTTTGCTACAGGGAACCACAATGTCCCCTACTGACATGTGCTATGCTTGCAGTTTTGCAAGCTAGGTCTCAGACCTCTCCTCCTGCTCTCCATCTCTGTCTGCATATGGTTTGCTTTTCAGAGCTGTAACACCAAACCTGGCATCCAAATCAAATACCAGGAAATGTTACGCTACATACATCTCTTTCTAAATTGGAAAATAGAATTAGGGACAAACACTGAGGGATTCTTTTTTGTCAAGCAAATGGTGCTCAAGCAGCAATGTCGGATGGATATTTAATCTGTGCGGTTTCCCCTCTCGCGTGGCCTGAAGAGTTTTCATCGTGCCTGTACAACGTATATCTGAAACTCTAGGCCTGATCGTCTGCACAATCCTCAACATAACACTGACTGGTTTAAAAAAATCCTTACATAATGTTCCATGCACTGTGCATAGCCTGTGAAACTGCATGAGTCGTTGCTGAACAGCTCGTCCTAGGCCCGAAATATTGGAACGCTCCTGTTGATTCCCATGACAAATGCGGTCATTCACCAAACCTCCCCTGCCAGATGCAATAAATTCTGCATTAAGCTCTTAGGGCTGCTCTGCGTATGTTTATCTTAAGTGGAATCTGAGGCGTGATGTAAACAGGCTTATTGGGAAGGTGGAACAGGGAGTTTGCGTTCGGGTGGGGTGGGTTGGGGGCACAGGGTGTTGAATCATTTGTTTCCATAGCATTTCTATGTCCATGTGTTTCAAATGCACTCGATCGACAAGGTGTATTCTTTAATTTGAAGAGGGCAATACAGCCCGGTGCATTGTTTGCTGGGTGTGTTTTTTTGCTGCACTTTCGGAGTTAGCACCCGCAAGCATTTTCAGGGCTGGCAGTAGATGTGGTTCAGAACAGCTTAAAGTTCCCTGCTCCAATGTATCCCTAGCGTCAGCAATGGCTAGAGTCCTATTTCTATCACAGTTCCTCAGCTCAGCAGAACAACATTACACAAACGCTGCAGTGTTGAGCAGCTATTAAAGCATCGGACCAGCCTGTGTTCACAATTGTGCCTGTGCCTATTGTTTGAACATGGATCTCTATTTAAATTGATACTCTAAAGGCCCAGCTGTGACATTGTGTGCCATGTGTGTTTGTGTCCCAGATGACATAACTAACTGAAATCCTTTTCCTCTTGAAGGCGATTATTTATGAAGGCCAAGACAAGAACCCAGAGATGTGCCGGGTGCTGCTGACGCACGAGATCATGTGCAGGTAAGACACAACCATCCTTTTCCTCTCGTTTCACCCCCTGCAAACTGTCCCACAAGTACAATCAGACCATCACTGCATCCTCTGTTTCCTAGGTCTCCTGTATGAGCGCCTTGGCTGATCGTAGTGCCTGGTGGGCACTGCTGTCTGTTGGCTGTGCCTATCAACACTGTCCCAGCAGCCCACTGGGGCTGGCAACTTTGAGTGGCAGCTCTGGCAGTTAGGTGACAGAGCATGGCACCAGTTTTAAAGAGCCCCCCCACCTCACACCCACCCTGGTTTCTGTGTCCTCTCCATTTGTATCTCGTCCAGTCTTTTTCCTTTTTATCTGCGCCACAGAGGAAAGCAGGCACAACCATCCAGACCTTCCCACATTTTCTTTCTACTGCGATTAAAGGGTTCTCATGCAGGTAGCTGGAAAATGGATGCCACCTTCATAAGTTAGCAGACCTTAAAGGAACTCCAGCCATCAGCTTTGTCTGAGGGGGGGGGGGGAGGGTCTATCCTGGCTTCCATATTTAATGATGGCAGCCTCTGGTGTCAAAGTGAGGGCGGCACTCCATGATGCAGTGTCCCCCATAGCAGTTGCAAACAGCCCTCTCACCGAGCCTAACCAGGTCACCCCTGCCTTCCTCCATGAAGGAGACACAGAGCTCTGGAGATGAAGAGAAAATGGGAGGAAGATGAGTTGCTATCAAATGTTGGTCCTTTAATTAAAATCAAAAGATGAATTTCTCTCGCTTAAAACTGGGTTGTGAAGATAGGCTCTCATCTATTTTTGGGAATACTGGGGAGCATTTTAACAGTTTTTCTCCTAAAAATATCCCACTCATGCTTGGTTAATTAGGACAACCAGAAACTCATTACTCAATATGAATTTTCTTGTTATTCTTTAGGTAACAAATGCAGTTTGCCTTGTGTCTTGACGATGAAATATATACGAGCGTGCAGGGACACACAGACACAGTCACAGGCATGCAAACACACTCATGCACACAAATACACACACAAACACACACACACACACACACACACACACACACACACACACACACACACACACACACACACACACACACACACAGCCTCGCATGCGTGCACGTATTCAGGTGGTGATTGACTTGACTTCAATGGTGTGATTTTCCTCTCATGTGCATGTAAAGGCCTTGGATGGGGACTAGAGTGAAATACCTGTTCACAAAGGGTGGAGGTGACATCTGTCAAACAAAGCGTCTTCATGTGTTCGGTATATTCCAAAGGACTCCCTCTTTAAACAGACTAACAAATAAAAGCAATAGAGGGAGTGAATGACAGAAATTTACGTGCATATGCTGGGGTTTTTGGGGTGTCCCCCCCTCCACACACTCTCCTCCTGTCTTGTATGTCTGTGCTGATTCTGCACTAGGGGTGCAAACACAGTCTCAATTATAAGCATAAAATTAGAGTCTGTTCACCATTAATCAGTACTGTTAATTGCTGCGCCCTACTATTAGCCATATGGTGCCAAGCCAGCTTGCAACCATAGGACAGAAATGCTTAGTCTTTTATTGTCAAACACGGGCGACAGAAGAAAAGGAGGAAAGTGTTTCAAATGCTTTTCAAAGAAGGAATTTTATTTGAAAAAGATTGCAGATTTATGACAGCAAGAAATATTTTGTTTAGAGGACAATTTAGGAGGTGTGGAAATTAATTTTTTCCTCTGCGTTTTCATCTCCTGATATCAGATTTGCATGGACTCATTTTGAAAGATTGGATGGAAGTAATTAGGCAAATAGTTTGTTTACATTACATTTTTTTCTGTATCGTGGCTATAAAAAGGCTCAGTCCAGGTTGCAAGAACACTGGTGTCCAATGACAACTGGAATACCATGTCCCGATAATTACAAGAGGCAATTTAGATTAAATTTCTTCAAAAGCTTTACCAGGAAGAAATGGTTGAGATTAAGGATATGACTTCCTCAGATGTCCTGCGGGACAGAATCGGAATTAACAGGAAAAGAAAAAATCCCCAAACAAAGCTGTTGTATGCATGTACTAATTAGCATACTTTTTTCTGGAGGTTGGGGGTGGGGGAGTGTTCTGCCTCCCATGGGTGCTGCCTGATGATTGGATTATTGGGAAGTGGCAAATCACAGCAGTCCATACCCCCGTTCCCTGCCCCCCCCCATCCTCTCCCTCCCGGCTCCTTTCAGTTCTGATCCAGTGGGACCACACCATGACCCACTTCTGAGAAAACAACGGAACGTCGGCAAAGACTTGCCTGCTCACAGAGTGGGGGGAGAGAGGAAGAGAAGTTACAGAGACATGGGGAAGGAGAGCAGAAGCTGGGAGCTGAGCATGGCCATGGGAGTGGTGGAGGGGGGGATGAAAAGGGGGAAAAAGGAGGAGTGCTGAATCAGCTGGTGCCTTGTTCCTGGTGTTTGAAAGGAGGGAGAGGTAGCGAGGCGGATGACCGGTGCGCGCATAGACACAGGGGCAGCCAGCCACGCCGGGCTCCAGAA
This sequence comes from Albula goreensis, assembly GCA_022829145.1. NCBI lineage: Eukaryota > Metazoa > Chordata > Actinopteri > Albuliformes > Albulidae > Albula > Albula goreensis. The sequence continues at coordinate 16,371,393 of CM040746.1, read as the reverse complement.
GTGAAACAATGCAGACGGTTTTAAGTGACAGCGTCTTCCCCCTGCACATTCATACCCCTTTGCCATCTGTGAGGAAGAAACGTGAGCTGGGGTCTCTCCCTGCTGTTCAGAACCACCCCCACCCCCCGCCTGCCCCCTTCCCCCTCCCCGTCCCTTTGACTCAGAGGGGAGTGTCGGGTGAGCTTGTAGACCGATTACCTGCCTCAGGTGATAGCAGAAAAGAATACCTCTCCCCTTGTGTTTGTCCGATCCCCTCCTCACCCATTCACACCCCCCCTCCCCCACCACCACCAATCCCCTCCAGCTCCATTGCCCTGCACACCTGTCATCATCACCAAGCTGCACGCTGGATGGATTGCTTTTGTGATTCTGTACTCAACCCATCTGTGACAGTTGTAACGAGGAGGCCGAGAAGCAAGCTGTTTTGCCCAGCCTCCTGCTTCCAGGTTAGCCCCTGATCTCGGGCTGTCCCCTTTGCCTGTTGTCTCACGGCAGAGAGGACAGCCTGGCCCATAATTGGTACCTTTTTCCCTCCCCTCCGCGCTGCTTGCAATGGTTGGGGTCAGTGCTGACATATGTAAAACAGCGCCAGGTTAACAGTTCTCTCTTTCTCCCCCCATTCCCCCCCCTTCCTCCACACCTTCTCCACTTTGCCCCTCCCTTACCAGCCGCTGTTGCGATAAGAAGAGCTGTGGCAACCGTAATGAGACACCCTCCGACCCAGTCATCATCGACAGGTAAGGGGGCCTCCTCCTCCACCATCATCGTGCCGTGACCTCGATCCGACCTTGTTATGAAGTGATCATTACCATTTCTGGCACCTCAGCCTTCAGACTCCGGCCGCTGTTGCCGAGATGATAGAAGGCGTGTGTGTGCTCAGGGGTTGTTGCTCACTCCTCAGGGTGTGTGCCTGAAAATCTGTCCCTGTGTCCAATGAGCTGAGATGTCAAGACAAAAAAGGTGTCTGTCTGGTTCCTCTGTCTATTGTTAACTAGAGAGGTAAGAGGAAATATACATCTGAAAGCTGCATGATCAGAGGAGCTGGCAACGGCCCTGCAGGCTGTGAATTTGTGATCAGAGACCGTTCTTGCTTAGCACCTCTGCAGGTGTGATAAAAAGTGTCATAGTGTCTTGATAGGCAAAAGAGAACCCAATGAGATTGCTGCGTCAGGAAAATGGTTTGAGCCTTGCACCTCTGTTTGCCCTCTGAGATCAGTGGCACTGTTAAACATGCTTGTGAGCAGATAATACACATGAGGGATGTATCACTGTTATATGATGCCTGTCGGTATAACCAATGCCACAGTGATGTAAACAGTGGATCATGCTGTCCTGTCCTAATGCACAGAGTGTGGTGAGACTTCAGTGCAGAGTAATATACCAACCCTAGGTTATGTGGTACCGCAGTGTGCAGGGGTTCATGTAGGGTAGCTGTGATTCTCTTGCACCTCCAGCAATATAGAAACAGAGAAGTGGACCCTCTCGTCTCTCGTTACTAAAACACACAGACATAATGGACTGTGAAACATTATGTGCCAAAGAGCCAGAGGCCCTTCTCTTCTCCCCTCCAGGGTGGAAGTGCACAGGGAGTCTCCCTCTCAGCTGCTGCACCAGTATAGCCTGAGCTTGCACATTTTATTTTCAGTGGGGCTGTCTAACAGTGGTGGCAGTTGTGATTGTTATGCTGGTGACTGTGGTGATGTTGATGATATGGACTGAAATGGGTAAAATCACCACACACAGCCTCAGGTTGTTACAGTAACCACCCTGTTAAATGGTGTTGGATGTGTGCCACACCTAGATCTTATTGAATTATTCCAAATGCTTTCCAGCCAGTGTCCATAAAAGAGCATATGACTTTTGTCATAAAGGCCAGTAAGAATCCTGTATTTTATTCTACCTATCTAGATTTGCTTTTTTGATTGGTTGTAGACAACACTTTCATTAGCACACAATGGTTTAAAAAGCTATTTTTTTGCCTGTTATAGACCATACTTACTGGCAGCATATGTTCTAAAGCCATTGGCTGGCCCCTGGTTAGAGGCGCTGGGCCATGAGCTCTCCGTCCAAGCCTCTGCGACCAGCGTCATGCTCCCCTCTCCACCGGGGACTATAAAATCCCACAAATCAAAGCCCCACAGTTCAAAGAATTTACGATCAATTGAAAAGAAAAAATGGGCTTTTGATTTATGTGGGTGAGAAATGCATTTGTTTACACAAGAGTTATTGTTTTGCGGCACAGCCATTCCGATCGGTGGCTTTTCTCATGTGGACGAGATAAGTGGAGGTGGGCGGTAGCTCTTTTTGTAAAAATGAACCCAGAAGGAGGATAGTGATGCATCACACTTTCCACTGTGCTGTTCTTTGGATCTGAGGTTTGCTTAAAATGTTTACCCTTACCCAATCAAATAATAATAATATTTATTTCAATCATCTCCAGACAAACTAACTAACAGTTGAATATGATTTATGTGTTGAGCCAGGCATTTTCATTCAAATGGTAAATACTGTATATGAAGTTTATTAAATGTTTTATGTGTAAAAGAGTGCCATACATAAGGATTAAGGACATTAAATTAGTTGGTAATTGGGAGTCTTTCAAAACAATGTTCAGAGGCACCTCAGAGTCTTTTTATTCTGAGAGTGTATGGGGTGTTTATGCATTACCCTGGGTGTGATTATATATAGGGGTAGACATTGTTGCAGAAGTGCATGTCAGTAATTGTATGTGTGTAAATGATGAGTGTGTGTTTGCATGCATGTACACATGAGCTTGTGTGCTTTGTGTTTAAGTGAGTGTACACATACACTTGTTTGTGCACATACATGTGTATTTGTGTTTCTGTGCACATGTATGTGTATGCGTGCATGTGCCCATTTGTGTTTGTGAGAGAGCGAGGGAGAAAGCGCGATAAAAAGAGTGTGTGTGTTTCTGTTAATGAGTCACTGACCTGTACTGTCAGATGAGCACAGTGGCGGATCAGCTGTCCTGAGCTCTCAATGCCTCCATCATTGGTGGATTGAGTCAAGGCCTACCTGGCTCCCGTGTCCGTTCGCTGCCGCCTCTTCCGCTTCGCTGGGCCAGAACGCTTCAGAGCTCCTGGAGACAGCTGCACCCCTGCCACGTGGCTTCAACTCCACTGCACAAACAGCGCCTGATGAGCACGGCCTACCGATCGCTCTCATGACTGAGATCAGTGTTCAGAGGAGCCCACACTAACTTTAAAGCCAAAAAGTTTGTTTGAGGATTTGAGAGCCACTCTTATCCTCAGTGTCTAATTCATAATGTAACAGTGCTATGGATATGACATTTTTCTAGGAAAAATACTACTACCAGTGTGGGCTCTGGGACTAATCTATCCGCTTGCTCAGGATGTTAGAGCAGCTTCCCTCCGCACAACCCAGTCTCCCCCTCCCGGCCAGGTTGGCATGGAAACCCATGGCTCAGGTGTGAGGGCATCATTAATTGACGCCAAATTAAAAATATTCCTTTTCCTCTCTGTAACACGTTTCTTCAGAATGAGAAAATAGGTCATGGGAAAACACGAATAAATAGGAAATAAAATTACTGGTAAACTCATTTTGTACCGATAGCTCCTCGGCAGTATTTTTTTTTTTGGGTTCCCAACAAACAAACAACTGCTGGCTGAAACAGACTCAATTATGAATTATTATTTCCCCTGAATGCATAAAAAAATAGCGTTTCCAACCTCTGTCTTCCCTTGAAGTTATTTAGTTCAATAAATAAGAGCTCATTAGGGTGCTCTTGTTTCAAAGAGATGATTAGATTTTACAGCAGTAATTAGCCAGGCTAGCGCTAATTCTTCTGGATGAGTAATGAGAGTGATTTCCTAATTAGATTTCTCTCATAAGACACAAGAATAGGCCACTCTAGCAAAACCTAAGGAATGTAGAAAAATATAGTTAACTAATGATCCCTTATTATATTGTTAAAAGAACAAATCTCATACTTTTCTGGGGCTTCTATCTGCAATGTGTAAGCATACACTGTGCTATATCCATTGCCTGAAAAAAGCATTCATTTAAGTGCACTGGGATACTTCCAGTTTTATATGAGTTTATCTTTGATTGCATTTTTTTGGTATTATTTTAGACCAACGAATCAGTCAGGAGAGGTATAAATCAGCTTTCATTGAGAGGAGAGGGACTTTGAGAATGTGTCTGTTTTTTTGTGGAGTTTATGTAGAAAACTGTCTGTCTCTCTGTGTTTGTAAGTGCAACTATGCTTATAAATAGTGTGTTTAGGACTATATGTGTGTACCTATGAGCATGTGATGTGTATAGTTGAATGAGTGTGTGTGATTTGTCTACAAATTCACAACACATGAACGTGGTCAATTGGGTGTGTAACTGTATGAGCGTGTACCACTGTGCCTGTCTCTGTATCTGTATGTCCCTGTGTGGGGCAGAGAGCAGCGTCCCATCCTCTATAACTCACAGTATAATAGGGCCTGCTTTCTCGTGTTGCCATATGGTCCTCTGCTCACTCTGCCTCTTCTGCACAGGAGACCTTTCACTGCCTCAATAAGATTATTTCAAATACTTTAATCCGCAGTCATTGACATGAACACAAAAGCCCGCTGACATCTAATAGATGCCGCTTTGCTTTCTCTTCTTCCCCTTGTTTCATCTCTTTCAGGTCAGCCCCCCCAACTCTGCCCTGCCACAAAGCCCCATTATTGTTAGTTGGTGTCTCCTTTCCTATTTGCTAACACTACATTTTACCACAATGCTTATTTTTATTTTCTTACTTTATATGGTGTTGTGTGTATGTGTGCATGCATTGAGTACTGAATATTTGTGTGTGTGTGTGTGTGTGTGTGTGTGTGTGTGTGTGTGTGAGCGTTGAAAGTTGGTGTATTTAAAGATGATAGCCTTGCTGAATTACTCAAACTCTATGACAGCGTGTGCATATGCATGTTTTTAATGAGAGTGAACAGGTATTCCTCCTACTCTTCCTTTATGATTACAGGAAACTGTAGTGTCGTTTACCCAATGGAACTCATGGTTTCCATCTTTCCCCACATCTTCCTCAACCCCCATTTGCACCCTGTCTGCTTCCTTGAGCTAGTCTGAATGGAGTGAGATGTGTTTTTCCTCTTGAGGAAGAGCACAGCTTGTGTCTTTATCACTACAGATGCTACAAGATGTGAGCTGTCAGTGAACAAGCTTGGGGAAGGAATGTGGAATCCTGGGAGCTGAGAGTTCCCGTGGTTACCGTGGGACTTCCTGTCTTGGCTCATTGGTACTGTTCTCGGCCTTTCTGGCCGGCCTTATTCTCCACACATTCCTCAACATCTGGATTTCTGCTCTCAAAACCAAAATAAAATAAAATAAATAAAAAAATCAGAGAGTTAATAAAAGCAACACAATCTGGGTCATCATGCACCCTTGTTGAATCTTTAATGGCAGCTCTTGGCAGCTTCCCCAAACAGCAGTGTTGGGCTGGTTCCACCATGGACTGAATCACAAAAAAAGAAAGATTTCCTGAGAAGAACAGAATAATAAAACAAGTAACAGTGTGTTATTAGGAACCCCACAACCATTATTCATCCTCGCATTTGGGTTTTTATTTCAGCGGTGAGGCATGTGCGCTGTCATCTTCCCATGAGTGGGAATAAGTGTGGGAATGAGTGAGTGTGAGAGTGTGTAAGAACGAGAAAGTTTACAAAAGAGTATGGGGGGGATTAGAGTGAGAGAGAAGGAGAGCAGGAAAGGGGAAATGAGTGTGAATGTGAAAGCGTGAGAGTATGAGTGAGGGAGTGTGAGGAAGTGTGACAGTGACAGAGAGGCCTGCTCAGCCTGTGGCATGTGGGACGCATTAGTGAATTAGCAAGATTGCTTCCTCACGGCCATTCAGCCTCACAGCTCCGCGGGCTTATCTTAACTGGGGTGAAGCACCTATTGTTGGAACAAGCATACTCAAAATAGGGGCTCATTATGCAGCAATTAAAGAGTTTCAGACACACATGGAGCAGGGAGTGGGAGCGAGAGGTACAGAGAGACATAGGGGGAGAGAGAGAGAGAGAGGGAGAGAAGAGGTATAGAGGAGAGGGAGAGAGCTTGGCCGTATTGAACTGTGATTTAAATGCCAGCTCCCGGGGCCAGGGCTGTCACAGCGACTGAGAAGCGACGCACGATCCCGCAGTGACAATGTCCTGTCCAGGAGAATGCGTGTGGCCCACTTAAGCCAGAACGGAGCCGGAATAATAAGAGGGCAGCCTCCCACCTCCACCTCTCAGAGTTAATATAGGGTTAACGATATGCAGCTCACTGTCAACAATCCTATCATCCGCCTGGTTGACTCCAAAAGAGGTGCATGCATTCGTCCGTGTGTCTCCCCCACCACCCTCCACACTCCCTGTCTTCTATCACTCTGCTGTTGTTCTCCTTCACCCTCTCCTTTTTTCCATTGCTGCTCAGTTCCATTTTTAGTCCTACCTTTTTTCATCTCTTCTCTCTTTTCTCTGACTTCTCATTTCCCTGGCCATCGCTGTTTTTTTAACCCCCCTTCCCCACCACCACATCCCCCCTCCCTCTAGCCTGAGGGCCACCTACAGTCCCACTCAGTCCAGATGACAGATCTGCTCCAGTCCTGGGGGCAAGAAAGGCACTCATGTGCATCATCCTGAGGTGTGAGTGACCCGTGGCTGCAGAGGCTCATGGGAGCCCCCCCTTCCCCCACCCACCCCCTGGGCTAGGCACAAGACTTTCAGGGAGGAAGGAAGTGATCTCTCTTGACAGAAACAAGGGAGCCCACTAATCTCAGGGGTGTCCCATGTGCTGTGAATGTACCCCCTCTCTTAGGGGTTTTAGGCATCTCCCTGTTGTTCAGCTTTAGACTGTGACCCACAAGGTTGCTTCTGTTAGACTTCATATTCAGCTCTGAAAATGAAGCAACACTTGAGTAAAACTACACACACACACACGCACTTATTGCTTTTTTTTTAACCAACTAAGCCACCACCACCCCACCCCCAGCAACCAACACAGATGTTTTGAAGCGGTGACGTTTTCCGAAAGCACTGACCGATTTTCCTGAAGAAACGGGGTTAATGCTCCCTCCATGTTAAGTCCATGAAATATTGATGCTCTGCAAACATGTTCTCTCCCCCCTCCCCCCCATACGACGATAGTCTCTCGGCTGGTTTTGCCCAGGCGTCTCGACTCACGTTTGCTCAGGAGAAATACAAGCGGATAGTTAGTTATAAAGCATCTTATTCAATTACACAGCCCAGACATGCTGGGGAGTGAGAAGAATAATTTTGTTGTATTAACTGTACAACTTTCTCCTAGCGCTGCCTCATATTAATATGCTAGGTCACACATATGCTAAATTCTCACATGCGAGGCTCTGAACTGATGGAAAGAAGCTGGGACCTGTGTTTCTAAGAGAATAAAACTTCAGTTGTTTCACGGGAGGACGCAGTTACCATTGAAGGACTTTAGTTGCTGTAGACTTCAGTCTACCTTCATTGGAATATATTTTTAGATACTGGTAGAGTGTGAGGGCATTGGTGAGGGTGTGTGTGTGTGTGTGTGTGTGTGTGTGTGTGTGTGTGCGCAAGGCAGCTGCGGAGAGCTGATTGTCGCGCGTGCGCTTGTGAAAGCTGGGGGTGTAGTTGATGTTTGCCATTTCCTGGTGAACGCGTTTGTGTCTTGAGTGAAGAATGTCAGACAGGAAGTGCTCCTCCCGAGGAGGTGATGTCACAGCGTCAGCAGGGCTTCCTGCTCTAACAGATGCCTGCAGACCCCCGCAGGACGAAGGGGTGCAACACGCTCCCCGTTCTGGGATTGTGGCACCTCAACATAGTGGATCAGGGTAGATAAGCCACAGGGGAAGAGAAGTGTGTTGTACTGTTGTCTGCTATAACATTGTGATAAATTCACTAAAGGCTGATACTGCCAGAGCAGTGTGGGACTGAAAACAAATGTAATCAGTCACAGTGAACACACAGACTGGTCCTGTGGAAGAGTCATGAACAGTATTATTTTCTTGGTGTACACTTTGTTGCAATGTAGACGGCATGGTCTGAAAACAAGGGGAAAAAATATAAACCAAAACACCCTTGTTTCAGATATCCTTCTCAGTTCATTGTTTTTTACTTTTTAATTCAATGGTATTTGGCGGCGGCTCAGTGGTTTGTTTTTTTTAGTTTGATCAGGGGGCCTGCAATGCTCCTTTTAAAAAGTCAGCAATATCAAAGCAGCGCTCAAATAATGAAACAGCTTCAGCTAACAACACAGCGAGCAGCAGCGTACGTCTCCACAGAGCTCGGCCTCCCTCTCCCTTCTCTGATATGCACATTTGAAAAACAAAAAAAAAAAAAAACAGTCATCGGCTTCCTCAAGGCCAGCGCTTTCACATTTTTTCCCACACGCTCAACTCTGTGTTATTTTTTTCCCTCCGTTTCAGGCAGGCCCTCCATGGCGAAGAGTGTCTCTAATTACCGAGGTGACGGATTTCTGATCCTTATTTCTTTAAGCCACAGACGTGGCGTGGAAGGATTATTTTCTCCCAGTGCTTTGGGACAGAGGATGACCCAGGAGAGTTCGGGGTGGGGGGGGGGGGGTGGGGGTGGTGGGGTTGGGGGGATGGAACGGGGTGTGCATGGGGGTGCTCAAATTGAAACCAGCTGGAGCCTAAAAAAGACCCTGTACGGGTAAATATGAAAATCCAAAGTCTCAGGTTAGCTTAAAGCCACTGCAGTTCATCGCACCAACTGACCAGACAGTTGAGATGCAGCAGCTTTTCTCTGACAGTAACAGATAATGGTAGAGAGGCATATTATTTGGAAATACTGGTAAATAAACCACCATTTCAGATGAAATTGAAAAAAATGTGATTTTTTTCTGGCTAATTGGCTGTGGTATGTTTGTCATAATCCACTTGAATATTATTTTCTATTCCCCCGCTTAGATTGCACGCTAATTTGTTTTGCATAAATACATGGTGGTAATTAGACGACGCCGACATTATCGTAATGGGTGGATTTTTTCCCTCCCTCCTTTATCTCAGTTGTTTGTGACTTTGTGTTTCGAGAGTCCATAATGACAGCACGATCGACTGTCAGTGTCACTCTGCTGGGCTCCCATGAGCACTCTGGGGCTTCTTCCCCAAATCTCTCTCCCACAGCCAAGCCAGGAGCCTGATAGGGACTAATCCTTGATGCCATATTGATTTTGTTCACTTGATCCAAGTTTGAAATCCGGTCAATAAAGCCTTGATGTCAAAAAGTTATTCTCATGGACTTCTAGAGCCATGTACCCTCATTAACTGGGTAATATATGCTAAAGACAGTTCCCAGGTTGACTTTCATATATGTACTGCTTTCCTGCATGTGCTAAAGTAATTGAAGCTGTTGTAAAATTGATGTTATATGAAATATAATGGTGAATGTGATATATACTGTATGTATGTAAACACATAGCACTGTTGCAGGTGCCCTTCAGGCTGTGTGTGTCATTCAAAGTACACATCTCTATGAGAGCCTGTGAGATATGAATAATGACTTAAGTTATACCACGACACCCAGTACTAACAGTAATGATGGCATTACTGAGCGAAATGATGTTGACAGTGTGGAGTCTGGGATCAGGAAGGTAATTTGAACTTGTCTGTCCTCTGTTCAGCCTGGGCTATGGTAGGAATTCTTCCCTGCCCTCACTTATCTCGGGTACAGGACCAACAACCCCATACCCCCAGTGCAAATTGCCAACCAACCCCCCCAACCTGATTCTGCTACGCACCTGAGACTCACTAATCTCATTAGCTCCCATCAGCAGCCCTGAGTCACAGAGCCGTGTGTCTGGGAAGTCACAGCGAAAAGGCCAGTGTCCACACGTATCACCTGCGTGACTTCCCCTGTTCACAACCTACACAACTGCTAATCACGCACTGTTACTCTATCATTCTGTACATGACTGTAATACATGGGGTGAATCTGCATTGTTAGCATGGAAGTGCCCTGTTTCAGTGTGTGTGACTGCACTTGTACTGCTCAAATAAAGCAGTGCATAAAGGACTTTTTTTGCATGGGTATACAGTCAGCCCGGTGTATATCATCTGTATGTTTATGGTATGTACACATGTCATTGGGGCTGTAGGCGGTGGGCCGGAACTGGTCAGGTAATTGATGGGATTTTCTTGGGGAGTATGGCCCATTATTTATTTATATATGGGAGTATTTGGATCTGAACTGTTCCATATGTACAGAGTGACGGTGGGCTGCACACCTCGGAATCCCCCCCATTGTTGTGTTTTGATTCCACTTCCTGTGGGTAAAGGTCAGCTATGCGAGGGTGCGAGCCTGCCTGGGCTGAATTATTCATGCCATTGACTTTGTGTCAGCTCTCACATGTTTTATTCATTTATCTCATTTAGGGTCCCTGGCTGCACCTGTTCTACCATTAAGCGGCCAGGCATTTGCATCTGATGCTAATTTGGTTTACTGACACCCCCCCATCCCCCTCCCTTAATTTCATTTTCACAGAGAGGGGTTTTCACAGACTGATCTGCCTCTTAGAATGAGGAAAAAAGAATTTCACATGTAGAGCTTCTGTTTGGGTTTTCACCATCAGGTGTCGTGTGTGGTGTGTGTCTGTGAGTGTGTGTGCCCCTGTGTGCTTGTGTGTGTAGCTGTGCATGTGTGTGATTATGTATGATGTTTGTGTGTGGGTTTCTTGGTTGAGTGTATGTGTGTGTGTGTGTGTGTGTGTGTGTGTGTGTGTGTATGTGTGCATCACTCCTAGGGACAACTGTGTTGCCGTAGGGTGTATTGGGCACAGACGTGCCCTCACTTTTGTCTCTCACAACTTCCAAAATCCATCAACTCCATCCTTCCTCAAACTCACCAGCAACACTGCATTTAAAACCCAGCATGCACCGAGAATCTGCTGAGTTTGTCTGTGAGAATCGCTATTTAAGTACATAGCTGTACATACATTGGCTGTGTTTTTATTGCTGAGACTATATCCCACAAGCCTCCACATACATTTTGGGCCAAAGAGAGCTTGTGTTGGACCAACAAACCAGGCTCCATTTCTGATCCACAGCTCTTGACCCCTGTGTGCCATGTTGGACCTTTCCCTCTTCACCTCTTCCCTCCAGTCAGCTGTTGGTGGGTTGTGAAGTAGCCTCTTGGTGCCCCGTTGCTGATGGAGCTGTGGTTTTTTCTCCCTGGGCCCAATGGCCCCCCATTGGCCTGTGCACAGAAGCACTCTCACTCAATCTGCCATTAGTGTGTCGGAGGCACCCCGCCCCCTCGAAGCGCCGACCTCAGAGCGCGCTCCACCATGAATGGCCCACTGTGTGACGTGCCCCGTGCAGAGTGTGCGTTTCATTAGGCTTGTCATTAAAAAGAAAACGGAGTCCGTTCACAGGGGAAACTGCCACCCTCTCTCAACAGAAAGTTTCAGTTATAGTTTTTTTCATCTCTCCCCTAATGTACTGGATACTATTTGAGCCTTTTTTTTGTGCATCTCAGAGAGTTTAGGGGTTCGCCGTAATGGAAGTGAAACAAACCTGCCCTGTTACTGTGTGTGGGTGCGCTGGGACTGTGGGAAGAAACTCGCCCCGGGTGAAGGAACTCTGGGAAGGCTCCTTCTGGGATGGGATGTGGTTCTGAATACTCCTCACGAGCTTGACAGTTGTTCCAGCGCCATGGAAATCCCCCTCCCCTGCCTCCACAGGCCGTGTGGTCAGTGGGGGGCTCTCACTGTGCCCCTCAATGCAGCGTTTATGCGTGCCCCCTCTGCCCCGGGACATGTTTAAATGGGCATGATTAAGGAGCGAGGAACTGCACTTAATGACAGTTCTGGAGTCAGGACAGCGGAGCCTTTGAGGCCTACATGGTTGGGTGCTGGTCTGGCCGTCACAAGCGGTTACCGGACCTCTTTCCCCCCTGTGCCCCACCCCACCCCACCCTACACACACACATAAACACACACACACTCCAGTCCTGACTGACATGCCACCCCTGCCCCTGGGGACTAGAGCAGCAGAGGGGTGGCCAGCGTGTGACAGGGGATGCCAGGGTGGCTGTGACCGCCTGTCTCCTGACACAAAGTGGACCGCACCATCACACTCCCTGCAGAAAAGAAAAGGACTGAAGGGATAGAAAAAAAATTAGTTCCCTGTTTCATAGGTGCCATGAGAAGTGGAGCTGAAAATGGTGCTGAGCCTTGCTTTTGTGGGGGTGAAGCACTGTTGCACATTGTTATGCAATTTATTGTTTTTTATTTGTAAATCCTCTCAATAAGGAGTACTTTAGAGATCAAACAGGATGTGGACACTATGTGGCACTTCTTGGTTTCTTCACCATGAGGCTGTAGAGTCATTTCCAAAGACAGTAAAGGAAGTGTTTTAGTCTGGAGTTATTGTGGTCCGGTGTGTGTGTGTGTGTGTGTGTATGTGTGTGTACTGATGGGCTGACTTTGTTTATGTGAACGTGTTTGTCGATAGGGTTTTCACTGTGTATGTATGCATCGCTAGGCATTTTGTGGGCATGCATGTATGTTTGTGTGTCAATCAGGTGATTTGGGGTTGCATGTGCTTGTGTGTTTGTAGGATGTTATTTATATATTTGTGTCAGTACAGAGTTTATTTGTACTTTTGTGTGTGTATGCGCATGTGTATGTGTCTGAGAGTGTGTGTGTAAGTACATGTTTGTGTGAGTGTGAGTGTGTGTGTGTATGAGTGTGTGAGTGCGCATGCGCTCTGTTGGGGGTTTGTGGAGTTGTTATCAGGCTGTATCATTACCATTCAGCCCTCAGGAGCCGGCCACTTCAGAACAGAGGCTGGGAGCTCTCAGCTTCTGTTTTGTTCTCTACATTTTTTTCCTGGGCCAAGGAGAAGGGCCCCAGGGGACTGTGGGTAACGGTGATTGACAGGCTGAATATTTGGAGGTTGAATCTGCTTTAAAACAGCAGCGTCTTCACTCCCCTCCGTCCTCCCTGGACACAGCTTTGCTCATGTTCCCAATTTCTCAGGATTTATACAATATAATATACCTATTAATGGGCCATGGCTGAACTTTTCATACCCTCGCACTCAGCCGTTATATAATTCTCTAATTTTTGTTTTAAATCCTTATTACCTCCCAACAGACCAGACATAATTATTTGAAGCACATCTGTAAAATGGAAAAAAATCAAATGAGGCAGTACAAAGGTTAAAACTGAACATGTCAGTGCCCTGCTGGTGAAGACAATTATGAATGAAATACCTTGGGGTATGCAAATCATGGGCCAATCAGAAGCGGTGTGGCTGACCTGCAAACACCCGGATTGGTTCTCCTAAAGTTTTATTTCTGTTGTTGACAAAGCCATACAAGCGGCAGCAGGTTATGATAGTTGTGGGTGCTGGGTGCACAGACAGTAGCCTGGAAGGAGTTTGGCAGGTTTCAAAGGTGTCCTTGTGTGTGATATGTCATTAGTGCTGAGCCTGAAATAGTGAGGGCCAATAGGGAGGCAGGGTGTGGGATTCAGAGGCACACTGACCAGTGTGGCTGGGTGGGACAGTGTGTGTGTGTGTGTGTGTGTGTGTGTGTCTGTGTGGGACTGGTTTCAGACAGGCTGGTATGAGGAGAGGTGGGGAGCTGGGAAAAGGGGGATGGGAGAAGGGGTGTGTGGTGGATGAGGAACAGGGCAGGTCAGTGTTTGTGTTGTCATTAGCAACGCACATCAGAGTTTCTCATGAAACGGAAAGGATCTGGCTCCACGTTGCCGGCAGTGAAAGTAGAGAGAGACATCCTTCTTCTTCTCTGTCTGTGGAAGTGAGAGAGGGACAGAGAGAGAAACAGAGAGACACCATGTGACCAGAATGACATAAGTTTGTGTGATGTGATGAGCCTAAAATGTAGAAAGAACAATAGCGCTACAAATAGGATTCAGCAGACTGTGAGGGTACTCAGCGTGTTCTTCCTTCACGGTATGAACAACAGATGGGGGAGAACGTAGGGCTATATTTAATTAGCTGATGCAATAGAGGAGATTTAGGTATTAAGAAGATGCATTCCTTTTATATCCTACACAATATTTAATATCCATTATAAATGAACAAAGAAGCAATGTCATTCATGTCCAGGAACATTATTATTATTATTATTATTATTATTATTATTATTATTATTATTATTATTATTATTAGTAGTAGTAGTAGTAGTAGTAGTAGTTGTAGCAGAACTCATAATTGCAGTATAGTTTATAAGCATTTTGACAGACTTCATTAACCAAAGTGAGCTATAGAGAATTCCTGTGGTCAGACAGAACAAACACCTGTGTCTCTTTCTCTCATATTCCTAAATGATTGGTCACTTCTCTGATGATGCTCCCCCTCTTCATAAACATGCCCAGGACTCATCCAATCAAACACGTTCAACAGGAGCCAACCGAAATATAATTAGCCTGTTTTCTTTTCCCTCTGTAATTGGATTTGGTGTCTCAATCTTTAGAGGAGAGGGAACAGAGCCAGGAGTAGACGGCTCAGAGGAAACCGTTCTTTATGCTCCCTGTCTCCATCTATCTGTGGTGAGTCCATTCAAGGAACCTATGCGTCCCATTTAGGAATCCTGTCCTGATTTTGAATCAAGCTATTTAACAGCATATGAGACTGCTCTGGGATCAGCTTCTTTTGACACCCATGAAAGTGTGAGGCTCCTTGATGTTATATTTTGATTCATCAGTAAAGTAACGGACTGCTCCACAACATATCTGTAATGACATACCCAGGTCTGCCATACAACCTAGCTTCATAGCTTAGTTATAAATATGTAATAGAACCTCAATCCCAGTGCATCTTAGAGCACTACCTTCCACATGTATGCAAGGTTTTCAATAAATACCAGAACACTGAGAACTTGGTACGCCCTGCTCTTCCCACGGAGACAATGCCGAAGGAAACCTTAGCATGCAATGTTAGCACTGGCCTCTGAGCAGCTGCTGGGGCAGGGACAGCTTGGGTGCTCAGCGCACAAGAAAAGGAGGGAGACCCCTAGCCATATATCACTTCATTATTAATGGCAGCGTCAAAACCTTGTCAGATTTAACGGATGGCCGCGTCTGAGATGGATGGAGGGACTGGTGCTGGCCTGGTGCTCCAGCTCACGCTGTCAGACACAGTCAGCTCACCAAATGAAACCTCATTTCATTTAAGTTAGCATGATAGTCACATCGATCTGATAATTTGGCATTTAGCATAACACAATGATGTAACGGAATCCTGCCAGTCAGTAGCCATGGAGAATGTTGTGCTGTTTGACCATTCGCAAGCTGACTGGTCCATTGGGCTGCATTTATGGGGTAGTGTTGAGTGATGTGATACAGGCAGGGATCCAGCCTCATGATGTGTTTTCATCGTTATCCTTAGCCTCAGTTCTGTAGTCCCAGACTGCACAGAGAATGAGGCAACAGCCTTTTCCCTGTGGCCTCGTTTCCGTCCCAAACAGAGGCCACACCCCTTCCTCCTGTGAGTAAATGACTCTGGATGAAGCAGAGAAAGCACCCTGTTGTGCTCTTACCGAAACCTGACCGTGTTCAGAAAAAAAAAAAAAACAGGGAATGATGAAGTGCAGAAAAGGACAAACGGGGCATTAACATCACTTGGTGCTGCGCTGAAAATTAAAATCATCCACACCAACCCAGCTGGTGCAGCTGACCACGGCGAGGTTATCACGTTGACATTGATGCGTCACAGTATATTTTTTGGGTCTCTGAGGTGGAATTTAGCTAATAATGCAGCTAAATGCACTTTTTTCAGACCCCCAGCCAGGCAATGACAAGTTTGTTTGCTTCCTTTGTGGCTTTCACAGCCTTTTATTTCACTCATTGCACCACTGGTGGAGCTCTTGTTGGTGTGGTAAGAACGAACTCCATCTGCCAAGTGGCAGGCATTGGCCTCTGTGAAGAAAGACTGGCACTGCATAGGTAGGCTGGGCCTCTCAGTGGCCAGTAATCAGGAGGGGCGTTCATCTCAAGAGGGTGTGGCCAGAGGAACGCTCTGCCCCTTCAAAGGTGAATGCTGCTGCAGTCCTTCAGCATCCCAATCCCCTTCTCCTCTCATTTCTCTTTCTTTCCTTTTATCTCCTCTTCTGTCCTGTCCTCCCCCCCTCCTCTCCTGCCCTCTCTGTCTCTTTCACTGTGCTTTTAGAGCAGTTCTCTCCATCTAACTTCTTCACTCTAAACGGCTCGATCTGCTGCCCTTCCAAACGATCGATGTGGCACAGCTGTGCCCTGCGCAAAAATGTCAGAGCTAAGCAGCAGAGCATCCGGACTGACACTGTGGTATTCAGATATAATGACGTAGAAAATCTGCTGTGTGTGTATGTGTGTGTGTATGTGTGACAGAAAGAAAGAGTCTAAGCATGAATTTAGGCCTATGCATCTGGGTGTATTTACAGTTTATGCCTCTTGAAATAACTGGCATACATGTGGTTTACTTTGAAATGAAATTAGTACATTTCATAAATAAGTGTGATCGCTGCTGAAATTGGACTTGAATCTTTCCTGTGGGCACAACTCTGATTGGATGCTGATTTCAGAAGTGAGAGTCTGTGACCTGGATGTCCTCGTTCCCCAAGCCTCATCACCAAACGAATCCTCTCACTCTTCTGTCTCCCCACTGCTCTGACTACACAGTCTTCTTACAGCGCCAGTAAGAGTCATGGTTAGAGCTGGCTGCAAGCCGGAAACCTCTCATTCATAATTCTCATATTCACAAAACGTTGTTTCACTTGCTTTTTTTTTAATCTTATTCTACTTAGGCTTTAAAATGTGTCTTTGGAGCCACAGAATCCAAAGAGTTGAGCATCACAATTCAGGGTGTGTCTAGCTACAATGTGGGACATATTTCTGGGGAAACTGCCAGGTCAACAAAAATGCTATTTCCACATTTCAACATTTGTTTTTCTGAGCAGAATTCCATATTTGTCATTTCAAAACACCATTCAGCAAAGGTTTACCCTACATATGTTTAATGATAGTTATTTAACAGTCTATTGTGCCACAGTACCATAGTAGTCTGGTGTGCCGTCTATGTTCAGTAGTCCCACTGGCAGCCTGTTGTAACACATACAACTTAAAGTACCAATGGCTGTCTGGGGAGCCAATTACATTTTGTGGTATTCCTGAGATACTGTGGTACCAGTGGCCTACTATAGTACTACTGACATTCAATAGCACAACTGGAATTATTCTGTACCACTGACCTACTTTTGTACCCCTGGAATTTTATAGTAACAGTGGCACACTGTTGGACTATTGGCATGTTACAATACCTGTAGCTTTCAGTACTTAGGACTGCTGAAATCTGTAGTACACCTGATTGTTTCAGGTAGGATTCCCTATACATAATGTTGGGGTACAGTGGGGTCTGAGAGTAGTTGTCTTGTCCGTGCATGAGTCAATGTGGTCATTTTGCTGGCAGAGATGTGTGGAGACCAGGCCATACAGCGCATGGACAACATTTCCCTCCCAGAGTGCATCAGGAAGAGTGTCGAAGCCTCCCGCCAGGCCTCACATTGTTATCACAGCCCCCTCCTCCACCACCTTCCCCCTCCGCCCCTGTCAGAGCCAGCCTGAAGCAGCAGCCCTGACAACACACAACACCCACCCAGAAACAACAAACAAGAACGTTGCTAGCCTGTTAGCACACCCACACATTCATACACACATAAACACACTCATACAATACATATGTATATACATACACACATTTTAAAACACAAACACACATACATACATACATACATACATACATACATACATACATACATACATACATACATACATTCACATATCAGCATTTTCACTTGTACATATGCAATTAAGACACACATACACCTAAACCAAAAAGAGTGTGTGGAGAAATTATAGGAATGCTCAAGCACACATCATAAAAAAATGCTGAAGAAGAGAGAAAAGAGTTTATTTAATCTTCTACTTGATCTCTCTTTAATGATAGTCGATCATCTTCACTTGCTTTTGTATGTGTTAGACTCAAATGTGAAAATCAGGTATTAGGGCTGCCTCTTTGTCTATATTTCAGAAAAAAGTGTTACCTCAAACTGCAGGCAGACAAAGGTACACATTTCAAAGTTAAGTAGAGCATTAGCAGTTGCGTTGTATTAGTGTTTGGAAACAAAGACAGGATGCATGTTAATAAAGCCACTATCACAGCGAACGCAACTCCATCCTGAATAGTGTCTCTTTCACTGTGTGTGCATGTGTGCGTGTGTGTGTGCTCGCAGTTTTGTGCGTGTATGTATGAGTGATTTTTCTGTGTGTATTTGTATGTTTGTGTGTGTATATGCATGTGTTTGTGTGCCAGTGTGCCTGTGTGTGTGTGTGTGTGTGTGTGTGTGTGTGTGTGTGCAGGCTTGCAGTTGTGTTGGTGCGAGTCTGAGTGATTTTTCTGTATGTGTGTGTGTGTGTGTGTGTGTGTGTGTGTGTGTGTGTGTGTGTGTGTCTGAGTTATTTTTTTTCTATGTGTGCTTTCACAGAGAGCCTGACTGCTCTTCCAGGCAGAAGTTTCACCCCTGGCTCTAACCTGGTTTTAAGAGGAAATTGCAGAGTAACAGAGTTAAGCTGGGCCTTGTGTGAGACTAATAGAGAGAGCGCAGGAGTCTGTGTGTCAGCATCAGGACTGGGAGCATGTTAACTCTCACCTCTTTAGGAGGAAACAGACTGCCTCCACTCCAGCCCACTCCTCTGTTATGCTGCCCTCTTCATATGTCCTCATGGTCTGCATCACACTGATCATTTCAAATATAGACACCTCTGGAATTTACATCTTCAAAATACTTATACAGTGCAGTTAATCATGTATTTCTAATTATATATATGATGTTAAATCATTTTTAACTGTAATAGTGTAGTTGTTATTTATTAGTGTTTTTACATATTATGATTGAATGAACATGTCAGTGGAGCTGTAACTCAATGGAGATGACTGTGCGTTATAATGACCGTGTGCCTGCACCTCTCTTCCTTTCTGCTTATAGTAACAGGCCATGGTTTCATTGCTACGGGCCCCATTTGTTTTGAATTAAAGATGGTTTGTAAATTAGGTGAGCGTGTCTGTCTGAAGGGCCCCCCAAGGAGGGAGGCCTGTGCTGAGCATGAGTGGAACACCCCCCCACCCCGCATCACCTCTCCGCCCCTCCCCAATTCATCCCCCATTCCCCACCCTTCCAAGAGCCACGACGCCGTCAAAACAAAGGATCAGCCCTCAGTCACTGCTGCCCACTGTCACACCATCATGTGCCCAATGCTGGGTAACAAATAACTTTCTATTGTGTTTTAATGCAGATACTCTTAAATCTACAAAAGGAGCTTATACTAAAAAACACAATACCAAAGATTAAAGGCTGGGTCTCTGAGAATTCTTAAAGCCAGGGTTTAGGCTGTATTGCCTTTACCTAATCTAATTTTTAGCTACTTGTTTTTGTTTATGGAAAGGTGGAAAAACAGCTAGTTCTATTGTCCCAGTTGCAATAGACTGTAAACATAACATCCATTTCTGGTAATTTTATCCCTGAACAAAGGGGTATTATCACTAAGTAAATGTTGATTCAACATCCAGCCTACAGATGAGAGAAATAGCAGGGATGTATTGACAAGTTTATTGCTTTATTTGTGCCATCACACCTTACAAGCTGAAACAGCTTGATCCATGATGAATGTTGCCTAAATATTGTAAGATAAATGAACGTAAAAACTCAGTATATGTGATTTGTGATTTATGAATCCTGGAAAACAGCAGGATCTTTCAACTACAAACATTACCCCCACATTAAGCTAAAGCGCTACACCTCTTTTAGGCTCTCCTGTTGTTGTGAGGAATGACAAACCCCCCTTCCAACCCCCCAAACCAGCAGCCCTCTCTCTCCGGCAAGGCCACAATTTTCAAATTCAGCCGGATAAAGCGCTCCTTTTGTCAGCTGTCAGACAGGAAGCTCGCGGGGGGTCAAGGGTCGCAGCGCTGCTTTCATGAGAGCGCTAATCGATTAGCCGTCAAGGCGCTGCTGCGCGCTCAAGTGGGGGAGAGGGATGGAGGGACGCCGGGGGTTCCATTTCCATAATTACTCCCTGCCTTGAGTGCGCCACCTTTTAGGAGCAGGCAAAGGGGGGTGGGGGAACAATGTCAGGCTCTCAAAATAAATAAATAATAAACAGAGCGGCGGTACATACATGCATGGGCTTCAGTGCTGGGCTGTATTGATTAGCAATTGAGCAGGAGTTATTCTGTCAGAATTTATACAGTGACTCCCCCCCCAAACGCACACACACACCCCTCCCACCCTACGAACCCCAAAGAGGTTAAATAAATCCCTCTGGCTTCTCCTCTGTTTTCTGAGCGGAATGATTTTTTCTTAATAACTGAGGTCAATACCAGCCATTTAGGATGGAGGTAAAACCCTCAATCTGAAATGCTTGGTGTGTGAGGCTCTCCCCAATCATTGAGGTATTTTATCATAGTGTGGTGTTGGCATTGAGGACGTGAGACCTTGGCCATCAAATGTAAAATCTTCCACTCCAAACCCAAATTGACAGAGGTTATGTTTTGCCATATTTAGCATTTTTATCCCATTATGCAAACTGCTCCTCTATAGAATACTGTGGGGTAATTATGAGGATTAAACCATAAAGAAGGTCAACACTAGATTAAGATATTACATCCTTCAAAGACATTCGTGAGTTTGACTTGGATCATGTGGGAAACAGACGTGGGGTCAAAGCCTAGAAGACAGTATGTAGAATTATGTACCCTGTACTCCAACAGAATAATGGTTATCTCACAGTGCCAAAAGGCCAAGCAGCACTGGATCTATGTGTATTTAGGCCAGTTGGGAACGGGTATTGCAGGACTAGAGAATGTCTCTTTATGGCCTGGTTTGGCAGTTACCAGGGTGAAAGGTTGGGGTCACAGACAGGAATTTTAAAAGGTCCCCACTTTTGTATAGACTCAGGAATGAGGAAAAGGGGACATGTCATTCTGGAATCTGAAGAGACTACTGAAGGTACTGTACAAAGAGAAAGAAAATAGTATTACAAAATGGAAACACAACAGAACATTGCAACAGTGACAGTGGTACAAAAAATAGTGCCCTTGTTTGAGGAATGTGCGCCTGTAATTTATTGTGGAAATAGTGTCGGGTCACAGGACACACAGAAATAGCTTGCAATCGATCCTTCGTATCTTTGCATATCAGAGATTGCCTGCACACCTATTCTCATTCAGGGATCCGTGCCCCGGGTTTGTGACGGATTAGTCTGTCTGGCGGGAAGTGTGGCCAGACAGCCCAGCGCTCGCTGCTTGGGGGACGGAGCGGGGTTAGACACATAATGACTATCCCAGGTCCTCCGTGCTGTTCCGAACGGAGACGCTGATTGCCGGTGATTTAGTGACACCCCCTCGGTGCGTTAATGGGCCTGGGGAGTGGGAGGTGGGGGAAGCGATCCGGCCGCCGGAGCGGGGGCGCGTGTTTAACTGCGTTATCTCCCCCTGTCCATCATTACTCTCCAGGGCTGATAAATGGGAGGACCTTTGAAGCTGTGGTAATTGATGTAAAGTTCCTGGCTTTCCCAGAGCCTGCACGTGCTGTAATTCTACCTCTTTTAGGGTTGCGGGTGGTTTTGGAGGGGTGACATTGGGGGCTGGTCATGAGGAAAGGGGCTGCAGGTCGGCCACTGGGAGGTTGGAGTGGTGGTGGGGGAGGGGGAGTTGGAGGAGGAGGAGGGGGGATGCGATGCGCATACTTTCTGAAGAGTCCCCTGGTGCAAATTATTCACAACACACAGCACCCGCTGCGCTGGGTTATGGACAAGCGGAATCACAGTGGACCTGCACGTGCTGAATTGGATCTCATATTTATGCCTATTGAACTGAGCCCAGGACTCCCTTTCCCAGCCCATGTGGAGCATTTGCTGAATTATTTATCACAAAGCATTATGAAATACAATTGCAAATGTGATCTAATGTGGAACGGATACGAGTTTAAATAGGTTAAACAGGATGGCTTTGGCCCTGCCCTCAGACTGAGTGGTTGGTATAACCTACCCGTCTCCTCATTCCTCCATAGAAAGAGAGAGTGAGAGGGAGAGAGAGGGAGAGCTTATTAATGTCATTCAGGGCTCCACTGCAGTCCCGTACTTTATTTAAACCCACTATTACTGCATCATCAAATTACAGATTGCATTACAATGAAATGTTTACGGCTTGGACCGGTTGTTTTTGTGAGCCATTGTGCTTGTTTCTTACCTGCCCGTACACCCAGTTGTGTTGCCCCCCTCCCCCACCACCGCTCCATCCCTGTAAAACACAGCTGAGCGTGCAGTGCCAGGTACAGAGGACACTGGTCACACAGGACACGAAACCCAGAGCTGTGGAAGTCGATTAGCACAGGTATATTTTCAGCCTCTGACTCATACGTAAGACGTAAGGGCCAGATTTGGTTTTGCTACTTCCTGTGCTCTGTAACTGTGCCGTTTTCAAAGTGTTTCCAGGGGAGGCGATAAAAGAGGCTGGTTTACCAGAGGAAAACAGATAGACAACTTATATGCTAGTCAGGCTAACGTGCTGATGGTCACTTTCCGCTGGAGGATCGTAGGTGAAGGGTGTTGGAACAGGGTGGGTCTATATTTCACCAAGATAAATAGCTGTCAGGAACAAAGAGCCTGGAACTGAACAATAGGCAGGGCCTATCAATTAGAGTAGACTTACAATAGCTGTTTATCATTATTATGGTAATGAGAGCGATGACGATGATGATGTTGATAGTTATTCCTCTTGTTGATTTTATTGCTGTAATTATTAGTATTAGTATTTGCACTATAGCAAATGGAACAAGAAGTGGAAAACACCAATGGAAAAACTTGTATGTATGAGAAACGCTTGCTGGACACTCTTTTGCTATTGTTTTTTTTTTCCTTCTTTTGTACAAATGTATTTATCTAGTTTTGTCAGATGGAATAATTCAGATCTCTTTAATAGTTTCTTCAGAAGCACTGCCCCATCCATAATGTGCCTGGTTAGGTTGAATTTAGCGGCTTTCGCCTTTGGAATTGCAAATGAGGGCTCGTAAATAACAAGTCTTATTTTCCCCGTTATGTTTAATGCTCTGTAATTTAGGTGGCCAGGAGCACGGAGATGCTAATTAGCTAAATTACTAAAAAAGTGTGTGGGATTTATGCAGCCATAACTTACGGGCACAGCTCAATGCATTTTCCAAAATGCAAACAAAAAAAGAAGGGAGAAAAGTAAAATGCAAGCGCACACACAACACAGAGTAAATAAATAAAAAAACAGCCAGTGATTTATTACTCCGCTGGTATCCTTGTGTACAAATGCAGGAAATTCTCATGACCTGGATTCTGAAGAAGAATATCATAAATTTGATGTCATAACCTACCCCCCCACCTCTGTGTCTGCCCCACCTACTTATACATGATGAGTGGTGAGGTAGTGGCAAGTGGGGTATTGCTTTGAGTCAGATTTGGGTGGGGGGCTTCAGGATTCCCTGTACTTGAAGTTCACACTGGAAGCTGTGTTCAATTTGCTTTTCAAATGAGGCGGAAACATTCCTCTATTAGAGGCTCCTGCGCCAGTCACAATGGCAGTTTGTTTTCACACATCTCTGATTTGTTTGGACGTTCTTCTCGCAAATATCACCTCACTAAGTGCTTGCCTGAAAAACCATGTAGGCGAATCAGGCATGCTGCAAACAGCCTGTAATTGAGCAGCCCAACAAACTGGGGTGAACTAGAGAAAGGCACGTTTAAAAAAAAACCCTGCTCCATTGGGTCTTTGAGTTCTGGGAGACAAAAAGGCAGAATCCAGTGGCGGTTTGGGTGGGAAATGAAGACAGCAGTCGCCCAGTTGGTGCGCTAGTATGGAGCAGTGTGGTGACTCGGTTTCATGTGACTTTATGAAAAACTGGCCTAAAAATAATGAAACCGAAAAACAATAATTGTGATAAAAGAAAAATGGGGGATGTAACCCAGGCCTTTTTGCAGGCTGGTGTCAGGAAACAATAGAATCCGAACAAAAATAAAATCTGAAAATAGAATGAAGGACGAGGCAGGGGTCCGACCCTCAGCATCGCTGCAGATGTGATGAGAGGAACCCGCCCGTCACAAACCCCCCCTCACCACCCGCCAACCCCCCCCCCCAGCACCCCCCACCCCCACTAAAGAAAACAGCGGGTCCAGCGATGCTGTCATCACGTGCAGGAAAGCTGCAGGAGGATCAAAACACACACAGAGTGACAGAGGGCTTCCGGGCTGTGAGCTAACAAAAATATACTATCGGAGGATGCAGACCAGGGCTGGGGGGGGTAGTTGTGACTGGGGGTCCCAGGCCTGGGCTTCACTCTGTGGGGATCAGCCCACATCTGGCCGGACTTCAGCAGATCCTCACAGTGACAGGAAGATCCTCTGCCTGCTGTATCCTGAACAAAACAAACACACACACTCTCCCTCTCTCACACACACGCTCACCCTAACACTCATACACACACTTACCACACACTTACCCTCTCACACATACACAAACACACACACTCATGTACATACTCATAATACACACACACTCACACAAACACACACTCATACACCCATAACACACACACACTCACGTGCATACACAAACACATAGTCACAAAGCATAGTCATGCACGCACTCAGTTATACAAACACTAATGCTCACAATCTCTTGCCTATATTTTCATGCATTCAGTAACACAACGTACTCACAGGCTCAAACTTGCTCTTAAACACAAAGAAACACTCAAACAGATCCACAAACACAGACACATTCTCTCGCTCACTAGGTGGTAAGACACAATTAATTTAGCCTTAAACATGCAACCTCACAAAGCAGGACTATATTTGTGTCTGTACCTTTTTTATAACCTCTTAAGAATGCCAGGCCTGCGCGGATGTTATGACTTGAGCCATTGGTCCACCTGACTCTCTGTCTGACCCTTCAGCTGGGATATGGAGCAGGTCATCTCCTACGAACATAAGTACCGCCAAACTCCAAGAGTCCTGTCTCTTCCTAGTGTGGATATCCTGGCTGGGCTCAGAGGGCAGACCCATTGTGAGATAACTCCCAGACTGTCTGTAAGACTCCCTTGCCCAGGGCCCGAGGGCCAGGGCCAGGGAGGTGAGGGGATCTCCGCTCTATCAGTGGGAGCAGCCGCTCGATGAATTCTCCATCTCTGGATTGCTTCCTGTGCATGAAGGACGCTGGCTCTGAGTCCAACCACTGGTCGCTCGGGGCGCACAGGAAGGGGGCCCGGGTCGCCTCTCCTTCGACTAATTGAGTGGAATGTGTGTCTCGAGGCCTGCTCTCTCCTTAAACGCAACTCCTGTTTTTGTAGGGGCCTGTTTGTGTTCCGGGACCACTCCGAGGCCGAAGTAAAGAGGATAATACAAACAAATGATCCTAGATCAGGGCATCACAGCTGCTTTGTGTAAAATGCAGAAATGGCCTCCGAGATTTTTACCTGATTGAGCCCTGATGGATTCAAACCATCCAAGGAAAATCAAATGTATTTTTTTTTAGAAAATCCAAATGGAATTCATTTTGGCATGACCAGTGTTATTTGTTGTTGCTAGAGCAGTGTATACACATATAGGATTCACTGTGGAATAACTGTGTAGACGTTACTGTTGTTGTACAAATTATGTGATGTTCACTGAAGTCCCATGTGATACCAGAAGGGTCTGCCCTCTAGTGTTCTCTCACGCTTGTTCTTTTTGTGTCCATGCTTTTTCATAAGCACATGCCAGAATCATGTCATCCATGAGCAGACTGGGCTGTCAGTTTCCATAGGAACTCATCAATCATGACTCCATAATCCGGTCCCCATCATGGTCCGGTCAGAGCCGTGCTCTCAATGGCTTCGGGCCTGGCCTGTACAAGAACCCCCATTTCCTGAACCATGTGGGGTGGGACTTGGCCAATTAAACAATGCTCTGCTGAAGAGTCATGGGCCTTGCATTGTGGGTAGTCTGTGGAGCTAATAACGATGTTGGACAGATGTGGTTTATAACTTGGGTGGTGGTACCAATGCGCACAACAGGTAGGACCCCATGCCAGAACAGATGGGGCTTCCCGCTGTGACCTCTTCCTCATCTGCATCCTCCTCTTCCTCACTGTTCATCCTGAATATTTCTGAGTTTCATGTAGCTCTGAGCTGCCCCATCTCCAGCATGTTTTTTAACCCTTGGTACCATGTGGGCCCTGCACGGGGAAGAAACTGTGGCTCTGTAAGCTGAAGCCACTGGATTTATGGCAGTGAGAGGAGAGACAATAGTGCAGAAATGCACTGCATACGGTATTGGATTTTTTAAAAATGGCGGCCTGGTGTCAAAGGATTTTAACACAAAGAGCGGAGGGTAAGCAGCAGCGCTTTGTTTTTGCCTCATGTTTTTCTTTTCTTTTTTCGTTCCACCATGCCGACATTCCTTTCTAAAAACCCCTCAGGTCGGTGTGCCCAGCGGCTGAAGGCAGGGCGTGTAGATTTCTTTTGTTTCTTTTTATAATTTGTCCCGGAAACGCCGACAATCGGCTCGCAGTAATGAACGGCGTTATCAATCTCAGGGATGACAATTCTAGGAAAGCCTGTGCTGTGTGCCGGGCGGGAGGGACACCGTTTCCCCCAACCACGGGATTGACCTTCACTTTGCATTCTCCTCACTCACAGAGAGAGAAAAGACAGAGGGAGAGAGAGAGAGCGAGAGCAAGGGAAAGGGAATTAAACATCTGTCAAAGGCCACCCAGTTTCGCTCTTCCCAAACTCAACAGAACCAGGCCTCAAATCTAATTGGCCAGTGTGTGTGTGAATGTGTGTGTGTATGCATACGTTTTGGTATGTTCATAGCACATAAAGAGGTTGAGCAGTTATAGATGTGAAGTTAAGGTGCTGTCATTTTGTGCTGTAAGGAGTGTAGTAAAAGTTTTTGGAGTATTTTAGGATCTTGCATATACATAGATAAACAAAGTGAGTATGTGCACCATGCTTTATGTAGGAAGTCCCAATGCTGGATAGCAAAAGGGCACAAGGTTTGCTCCATAACACACCAGAGTAGACCAGAATCTATCAGTGTCTATGTGCTGATGTGTGTGTTAGAATAATCATTCAACATATATCTTTGGATAATTTGTTTTTGTCTTTCCATGTCCCTTTTTGTTGTATGTATGTATGTATGTATGTGTGTGTGTGTGTGTGCGCGCGTGTGTGTGTGCGTGTGTGTGAAAAGAGAGAGGGGGTACGATAGCAGGAAGAAAGCTGCTTTGTGTGAAATCCATGACGGGGAAAACCAGAGCAGATTTATTAGGCCCTTACTCACTCATTGCTCCTGGTGCATCTCTCCAAGTAGCCTCAGTCACACTGTGCTGGGTTATTTATGGACACAGTCAAAAAATGTTTCAAAACCCACCTTTTAAATGTGTTGTAACTCCAAACGAGTCATGCTGTTCCTTTTTTTCCCCATTCTCATGAGCTGGCGGGAGCAAGTCATTCAGTGTATAAATGCATGCTGTCAGGAATGAATAATGTTACGTGTCTAAAACCAAAAAGTGAGTGTGAAGTAGTCAGGCCATGTGACCTTTGACCCGCTCACCCCATGCCATGTGCAGGGCTCAGGGTAACAGATGGGTTGCTTTGCTGTGACCTGCCATGTAACATATTATGCAGTAAAATGCTCTTAGTTTAACCGTAGTTACAGGTGTACAGTACCATACTCACCCCTTGCACTTGTGGGCTGGTACTGAATCCGGAACATGTTCTGACTGTTGCTGAACACGATTCCAACATAGCATCTACTTTTTCAAGCCTTTCCTGGTGCCGCCTGCAGTGTTAATCAAGTTCCATTGAGTTAGCATGCATGCATAGTGATCTCGCCACAGACACTGCATACCGTACCTCTCCATAGCAGATGCTGCTGCCCATCCTTTGAGCCTAACTCCACGGGATGTGATGCAGTGTTAACCCCTGCGGTCACTGTCGATACAGATGATCCCCGAAGCGCAACAGGCGCACTTTCCCTCAGAAAGACACACATTGGAGATGGCCAGGAATCAAACCTCCTCCTCTCCTGATTTCTTCGCCGTCTCCAGTTGTTAGTATTGTTGCTAGTTTTTGAAAATTTTGACAGGTTTTCATTTTTTTTACTCTGAGAATCTGCTGCTAATTTGAAATGTAAGATTTCAGACCAAAGTGTTGCCCCAGGGGAACTAGCAGTGAGGAAATCATTAAAAAAAGAAGAAGTCTATATCAGAAGACAATTACAGTCAAGACAAGCCCATGATCAAAGACAGCAAGGAAGACGCCTTTGCCAATCGAGGTGATATTAATGTATTCTGTTTACTTTGCACTAATTATTTACCCATAAAACCTGAATACACATGACTTTTTATGTCAAATATTTAAGCTGCTATAAAAACACATGTGTTTTCGCAGCCACAGAAGAAAATCTGAAGATTCATAGCCATGGGGCTAAAAACACAATTTGTTTTGCTTGTTAATTTACTTTTGATATGTTGTGCGAGGCTCACCAGCATTTGTTTGTTTGTTTGTTTGTTTGCTGGCTAGCTGTGAAGCAGCTGTATGGGCTATGCAGAATGGCTGTGAGCAGTGTGCAGGAGAGCTGGCGTAAGACTCTGTGCAGTAATCAGGCCTATTTCAGTTATTCTCTCCCTCTCTCTCCTTCTCTCTCTCTCTCTCTCTCTATCTCTCTCTCTCACACACACACACACACACACACACACACACACACACACACACAAACACGCACCCACACACATACACATGCAGTCTCTCTCTTTATCTGCCACTAAAGTTTTAGTTCCCTCTGGCCACAGTTCGCTCAGCCGGTGTAGTTTAAAAAACCTTTTTCTATATGCCCTTGTTTAAGTTGTGTGATACCTCCTTAATTGCTTCATTTTCTAAGCAATAAGAAAACATTTCCTGGAGGCACACAGAGCTGTGTGTTATCTACATGGGTGCTGTAAAAAAGGCTGGAACCATTGGCTGATTCACGGGCCCTAAAAGTGCTCATCCAAGTCATCAGTTGGCTGGGAATAGGTGCAGGGCATGGTTCCATATCTCTTAATTGGACCTATGAATCCTGGCAGCACCCCTGCGAATGAAAGAGTCAACTCTAGAACAACCTCTCAAAAGCAACAGAACCTTCCAGACACTACAGAACACCTTAACCCAACAGGGCCTCTTAAATTCAATTGAACCTCTTTAAATTATTAGTATCCCTGAGCAAAGTATGTAGATTCCTTATCTGAATTCCCAAACAGCAAGGAAATTTGTCATCCTCTTGTATCCATCTTCTTACAACCCTCTTCCCCAAACTTCTGTCACATTGCAGCAGTTAATGAAAGCTCATACCTGCGAAAAACTGATTTACATGAGGTGACATTCTACCAGGCAGAGGGGGAGGTGCCAAGGCGGCATAATACCCTATTAGCCGCAAACAATGTTTCTCTCAGCTCCAGGAGTGAATGACAAACTTGTTAGAGAATAGTTTTGAGGAATGGCAACACTTCATCAGGATCATCGTCTGCTAACACAACAGACACGACACCGAAGATAGGGGAATGAATGAAATCAGCCAGTGTGGGATTTGTACAGTGAAGCAGAGTGGGATTTTTTGCCATGCATTCACACCATGAAAAACTGCATGAAGGCCAGTCCGAGTAATACATTGTGTAATATGACAATACAGCTCACTTCTGATAGGGCTGATCCAGGATCAGCAGAACTGTGGCAGAACAAGTTCAGGATTCCTCACATTTGGTTCCTGTTAGTGGCTCGTAGCAGACCAACCTCAGAGAGGCGTAGGCCAGAACACACTTTGACAAAATACAATTCAAAAAACAAACAAAAACAACAACAGCAGAAAAAAAGATCAAGAAAGCAAGAAAAGAAGTGTGCCTTAATTAAGCAATTCTTTCTTCTTAGCAGCGAAGTGCTTTGCCATGACAAGATGTTTACATGTAGAGACAAGCATGCAGCTCAGATCTTGATGAAAACCAAAGTGAATGTGAAAAAAAACAGAGAGAGGAGTGATTGAGTGGAGGAGCCGATATAAAATGATTGTGAGCATTTGGTTTGGTCTGCCTTTGCTGTCTTCATTTGTGGACAGCTTTCAAAGCACCCTGCGGCGCCTTGATGTTGGCGACTGGCAATGCAGAGACTGATGGGAAAAAATCTTTAGAAATGGGGTAAATAATGTAAAATAACATTGTTGTCTGACTGGCTCTTCATATATATATCACAACAGCTCTACAACTGTACTCCCCCCACCGCACCCTTTTGCAGGAGGCTATTTTATTAACTACTTAGAATTAGAAATAATGCACATTTTTATAGCTTGTTAAGATTTTACTGGAAAGGAAAAGTTGCATTTTACTGGGGCAATTTGAAAAGAAAGCTTCCTAGCAACATTAGCACGTTTAACTCACTTGGGTAAGAAAGTGCTGTACAGTACATGATGTGAAACCCAGCATTTTACACATTTATTGCTAAATCTTATGGCACTGGGCTGCTAATTTCTCTTAGCATGAATGAATAAAACAACCAAATGAAAATGAGCTTTGTTTCATTTTCAGGAGAAAAAGGAGAAAGTGATTATCACTGTTGTGATTTAAGTGGAATAAGAGAGAGCAGAAGCCCTGCTTGACTGGATTCTTTTAATACATGTACTCCCACATTTCAGAGGGAAAAAAACAACATAATGGTTTTATTAACAGGTCCAATTTAGTGCCTGGCCATAATTTAAATAATGGTCTCTGTCGCATGCCGTCGCTCTCCACATTCGGACTGAGAAGGAGCACTGTTAAATTGCAGATTTGAATTGTTTGTTTTCTTGGCTCTGCAAAAATAGTTTTCGAATGACAAACACGTCAGGCCCCTGCCAAGCATTCTCTTCTCTTTGGCCTCTTTCCTTTGTTTAGCCGAGCTCCGGCACCCTCCGCAACAAAAGCTCTTTCTGCCTCCCTCTCTACATCGCTTTTCATTTAGGAACGTTGCAAAGGAAAAGAAACACAAGCTTGTTGTCTAAATTAGAGCCTTTTTTCCATAATCTGAGCTTCAAAGCTGGGAGAAATTGACCTAATGATGGGACCCTCTCCCTCTTCTAGTCTCTCTTCTGCAGTTTCTTCAATTGACAAACAATTGACAGTTATGTAGACTGGGTCACGGTTGCTGTTGTATTTTAATGCACCAGGTGAACCAAAGTTCAGTGCTTTCTGGAGAAGTGTGGACAAAGAGGAAACTTTTTGGTATTAGGTTTATAATTAGGTTTCTAATCAGTGACACGCGTAACAAAAAACACCAGGCACCACAAGGTAATTAATTACAATCACTGATATTGCAGATAATCATAAAACAACTTTTCCATTCCCTAAAACAATTTCCAGAATTAATACAGCATTTGTCAGTATAACAACCTTATTCATCTTAGGATATAAAATGTAACACTGTAAATAAGAGAGAGGAGTGGGAGAAGACACTTAGTAAAATGTGTAGACAAACGGAGACTGCCTTGATCAAATTCACATAAGGAAGACACATGACATGTTCAGTTTCTGTGCAAAACATGCCTTTTTTTCATTATATATATTTTTTTAGTAGAAACTTCTAGAACAGGCTGATAATGGAGTATGTGAAGGTGCATTCTAATGACCCAATCTGTTGGTTGTTCTCACAGAATGGCACATCAGTCTGATACAACCGTCCCATTTGGCCTGTTCTGCCTCCATACACGCGTCACTGTGAGAGAGGCAGAGGGCAAAGCGGGAATGACATTGTGTCTCACTGAGTTTCACTGATCGAAAAGAGGGAGTGCAATATATTTGTAAAGGTGCTTTTTAAAATTTATTTATTTTTTTTTTGGTAGGCATATGGTCGGGTTAGTGTAAAATCTATAAAAGGATCCAGCATCATTCTTGTCCCTGTCAATTCCACAAACAGGTGCGCGTTTTCCCTCATGGCGCGGAGTGGTGAGAATATC
The DNA here is from genome assembly GCA_022829145.1 of Albula goreensis. Taxonomy (NCBI): domain Eukaryota; kingdom Metazoa; phylum Chordata; class Actinopteri; order Albuliformes; family Albulidae; genus Albula; species Albula goreensis. Next base: position 16,339,341 of record CM040746.1, on the reverse strand, counting down.
ACAGTGCAATCACGCAGGCCCCGGCACAGTCAGGAGTATGAGGGTTTTTGGGGATTTACAGCATAAGCGCATGGTTCAATATCGCCCTCGCCATCTTCATTTGGAGCATGTCTGCGCTTTATTGGGGCTTCTGCATAAATAAGCACCCGATCAATAGAATAAAGTCACAAACCCTGCTAGTATACAGCGCCATAACATGGACTAGGTGCGGCTTAGTGTTAGCATCATAGTGCACCCCATGGAGAGCTGCCCCCCACCCCCCCTTCCCCCCACACCAACCTCCCTTTCATTATGACTCCCTTTCAACCCCCCTCCCTCTCTCTCTCTGCCTTGCTCTCTGTCATTCTCTCTCTCCCTCTCTCTCTCACACTCTCTGCATAGTAAATCAGAGCTGTTCACTTGCGCTCGATACCGGCCGCTATGTGTTTTGGAGCCCTGCGCCGTGTTCGTTTGTGCATTGTTGTACCCACACGATAATTAAATGTGTTCCCCAACAGTATCGAAGGTAGCAGTCTTCCTGCTCATGGCTTAATTAGTTTAGCTTTGTGTCTGGTTGCAGGCCCATCACCGGCCAATCAATAGCACTCCGGAGAACATTGCACTGCTATTGGAAACGGATACCGTGGCTTGTAGACGCTCCCATTCCTGCTCCCGAGTTTCAGCTGGGAAATTGTCACAGGGAGAAGGGGGAAAGTAAATAGTTAATTGTACTGATCTGAATCCATGATAAATGAGCTTCATGAAGCTCAGTGAATTCATGACCTTGTTTTCAGTGATTCTGCATAACTGTGTGTGACTGTGTATAAGCAGTTTACAGTGCATGGCATACTACTGAACATATATCCAAAATACATTTCATTTTTATATATATTTACACAGTTTTTTTTAGAGTTTAAAACATCACATTGATTTGTATAGAATCAGATAATTGACACAAAATGTGGACAAAACTATGTGGTGACACGTGTGGTACATCTCTTCTTGTTTCTTGAATCACTACTTAAAATTGGAAGAAACAATTATCAACCCCCTCCCCTGCCCCCAAAAAAAGAAAAACAACTACCCATCATTCATTATATACAGTGCATGCACATTTTGGGTTTATTATATTTCCACTGTAAAACAAAGTAACAGTAGATAACCACAATTCCTCATTCTATTAGTTAAATATGCATAATGTTACCCCTCAGAACATTAAATGGCAGATGTAATAGTTTGTTCCTGTGCTCATTACCTTCTTATTTTTTCTCTTCTGACCCTCCAGCAGAGGCACCAGCTTTCTAATGAGAAATGTAAATTATCCCATCAACTGCTTGAAGAAAAAGAGCAGAAATTATTTAGAGAATGTTGAAGTACAAAAAGAGATTATCGCAATCAACACAACATAATAATGATAGTGAAGGCAGCAGAAAAAGTTTTATAAGAAGAGCTTTTATGAAGAAAACTATTTTGTAGCAAGGATAATCATGTTCTCATTCTGTGGGCGGGATAGCTCGAGGACTGGGCATTTAATAAGATGCATGTTTTCTGTTTAGTTTTTTTTTTTTGGACAAAACTGTGTACAGCAAACTGGGTGCTTGCTTTCTGACAGGAGCTGAATAGCTAGCACTGATATTGCCGGTCAGTGATTGCCGCAATCAATTTTCAAAGGTCACGTTCTTTGAAAACGTTAACTTGTGTCCTGTGAAACATTGATGGTTCTGGATTCACAAGACACTGTCTCAGGATGGATAGATATATCCATTCTTGGTTCTCAAAAAGCGACTCAGTCATCCCAAGTTTTCACCCAGTCCAACAGCAAGCGCCCTCGGTAACATTCACAGGGTCTGAGATACGCCATACAGAGAACTCATCTTCTCCGCTCCCTAAATCTGATTCCCATGTCCTGTTTCATCAGCATTTTTACTGCCCCCAAGTCCTCTTACAAGGAGGAAGGGCTCATTTTGAACAGAACTATTAAAAAGCCTGAGTTGGACAATGGGAAAGTGATTTGGAATTTCTCGGATCCATTAGCATTTCTATAGAGGCATTAAAACCATTCCGAGAGTTGGCGAGGGAGGATATTTTAGTGTGTGGATGACTTATCCTTCGGTCTCAGGACCGTTAGCCATTTTCTTCCATTTGCATCCTGCTTTCAAATCCATTTCAGAAGGACTTGATTTCCTTGCAGATAACACCCAAAGTATATCAGTTCAATAATCATAGCTGAGCAGTCTTTTTTCCCTCAGAAAAGACAAGTCCTTAAATTGTTTGGAGTACTTTATAGCTAGTACTCCAGTCCAGTCTAATTAGCAAGCAGTGGGATGGTATACACTTGTATGCTATATCTCATCCCTGTCATTAGCCAATATGAGATAATAACTCAATTTCGTGGGAAGTTTTCCCCTCAATGCATTTCGGGGGACAGTTTTCAGCAACAGGATAGTAGTATTTATCATGCTATTTAACATGAGCCATTGGACCACGGTCTCATGTCACCTATTAGCAGGATTTGCACTGTCCTTCGTATTGTTGAATCATGCAGTTGATGTCTGGGTGTGTAATCACTGTGGAAAATGATGGATAGAGTGATTGTATGCTCTTGGTAGCGAGAGTGGGCTTGTGTATGGGTTATGGTTAGTTATTGTAGATTATGGGTTGTGAGTGTGGATGTGTCCACTACCTGCCCATGTTTGTTTTGACATGGTGCCCAATGCCGTGTTTTCATGAGCGTGATGGAGCACATGCGACATGGATGAACTGGGACAGAAATAGAAAAGAACACTGATGCATGCTCACGGCTCTCTCGTTTTTTGTCTTCTTTCGCTCGCTTTCTTCTGTATTCTCAGTACCCGCCTTTAATTAAATTCTGGAGGTAATAACAGAGTCCTACAGGGTTGTTCAGGCTCTGATGTGCCAATGACAACTCTTTTTTTTCATTGTAACAGGATATGTCTGCCTCATCAGACAAGAGACAGTGTTAGAATAACTGTGAGCTCTTAATGAAGCCGGCTCCACTTGGAGCCTCTGACAGAGCGAGATGATCAGAGCGTGCCCATTCTGGAGTACAAACTGACTCACGTTCTGCCAGCACTACCGCCACAGCTCAGGGCAGAGAGTTATACTCTACAGTGCGGCACAGGCAGGGGCATCCTGGATACAATCTTTAGTAAGGAACCACAATAACACACTGTAGTTATTTAGCTTTTACCTAGCTGTTTAACTGGACTCTGTAGTTACTGCAGCAGAGGGTGTGGTGCCCTGGTTTAGCCCTGAGGCGGACACACAAGGTGGCACACCTGGCCCCAGCTGTGACTTTGGGGCACAAAGGGCATGCCACATGCCCCCGTCAAAGGGCCACTGTTCTCATTTCCCCAGCAGACCGTCCCGCTCCAAGCAAACAATGCGTCTGGCGTAGGTCCCGGACCGTTGCGCAGAGTGCCACTTGAGATTTGTATGGAGGAGGACGGATGTGGCACTGGAGATGATGATGAGGTGAAGGAGGGAGGGAGAGAGGGATGTGAGGGGGCTGTTGGGAAAGTGCTGGAGTATTTACAGTCACTACCGAGACTCCTCACTAGTGCTTCTAAACAAGACCCCCTCGTGCCATATAGATAGGGAGGGGGAGCGTTGTACTGGGACCTCACTGCGTGCCATTGGTACGCTAAAGACTCTCCAGCCATATTTAACTTCCAGGAGGGAAAAAAGACTTTCGTTTTCTAGCCAGCAACCCCTCATGCTAGCGGCGTGACAGCAGTGCCAGGGACGAGGAAAAGTTTGATAGAAAGCAGTATTGAATTAAGAAGGCTGGAAAGTGTAAAACACTCCCTAATAAGCCAGTGAGGAACATGAAAGGTGCTCTCAGTCAAGGCCTTTTATTTTTAAACCCTGTCAGAGCCTTTGAAGAAGGCTTACGAGGGAAAATGCTGGCATCATTTTTTCTGGGAGAATTGCATATCCTGGGAGACTCAGGGTGCTTATCTTGTAGAATCTTGGGTGGATATCCTCGTCCGAAAATCAGCACTGAGGCGACCCTCATCAGGACCCTGTGGGGCTCAGTGTCTGTTGCCTAGGAGCTGAGGACTGGCTCCACCCCCTTCTCCATGCGCATCCCGCGCTGGTCCAACGGGTCAACCCTGCTCGCTGGCCCAGGCCCCCTGACCGCGAGAAGCGTGCCGGCAGTGCGTTTCTCCTCATGCATATTTGATGGCGCGCTTGGGCCTAATCGGCCAAAGTGCACTCCACCAGCGGTGTCTCTCACAATGAGCTCCCGTGCGCCAGTGCAAAGGGGCGAGAAATCAATAGTGATTTATAATTTACAATCGCAAAAACCTATCACTTTTTATGACTCTCCACGCACGCTCATCAATATTGCATTAAGATGCACACCCCTGCAGTGGGCCCTGATGGGGGGCCTGAAGGGAGAGTGCGTGTCAGCAGGGGCAGGGCGCAGTGTTGGGTTGGGGGTCTGATCACGGGAGGCCGTAAAGCACAAGGGCTCCCCGGGGTACACCCGCCAAAGCCGAACAAAGGAACGAGAGGGGTTTGCGCTGTGGCCTTTTTTTCCCGTGAGTTAAAAAAAGGTGAGGCGCAGTCAGAACCTGTAAAGCAAGGGTTGCTGCAAGGGGACTTCACTGTTTTTGTTTCATGATCAGGACCGACACATCTGTGTGAAGAACAATTTGATGAAGTAGCACCCCTTCCCACTCACACACAAACACATATGTACCGTATTTTTGTAAATGCCTGCAGATTAAATGTGTTTGAGTTTAACATTGGGGCCTCTAACTCTCAGACCTCCCCAATTCACACAGTACATATCTGCAGGCGCTAGAATAACCAAACATGCTGGGCTATTTTCATAAAACATTTAAAATAAGAGTTAAGGGGCCTTAAAAAGTGCTCATTTAAAAGTCGAGATTTGTCCTCTTAATATTCTTTTTTATTCTCAAGTTCTGTCTCGCTCTGTGGCTCTTTGAAGACGCTAGGCTCATCTTCATATTTGTTTTTTTTTTCTTTTTTTGTTCTTAAATTATTTACATCTTGTTATTTTTTGGAGCCCGGAGGACAAACCTCAGTATCCTCGCATTTGGCGGTGGATTCTGGGAGGTGTACCAATGCGTAATTACCCAGGGAAGAGACGACTCCCGTTTGGTCTTCGTTTACTCCACGACTCCATTATTAATGTGTATAATGCTCACTGCACTGCCCAAGAAGGCTCTTCAGCCATGGAGAGCAATATTAACATTGCACTCAATCCTGTGTGTGTGTGTGTGTGTGTGTGTGTGTGTGTGTGTGTGTGTGTGTGTGTGTGTGTGTGTGTGTGTGTGTGTTTATGTGTGAGCGCATGTGTGTGTGTGTGTGCGCGCGTGTGTTTTTTCATTACTCTTTTATTGCATTTTCCCGAAAACATCATTTAAAAGTAATAACAACAACCAGCTAGTTGCCTCAATTGCATAATAAGTATAACAAATAGAATATTATTAAAAACCAAAAAAAGCTAATGAACGTGGATTCACGGTGTACAATTGAAAATGAATAAATAATTATGTGCTTTTGGTGATAAAAGGGAGGGGTGTTGCCTGTAGATTTTCTATAGCCTGCCGAATGAGGAACTGTATGGTAGCACTAAGATAACATTCAGTGTAGCACAATCAAGCTGCTCTAAAACACACCATTGAGAAAAACATATTGAATGTATAATTCATGGGCTAGAGCACTGGTTGGTACAGGGGTGCAGATATTTTACCTAAGATGCAGATGATGATGAAGCAGATGCTATGGCTGTGTTGTGATGTGACCGGAGCTGCGCAGAGGAAGCAGCACAGAGCATGGCTGCGTGTGCGCCTTGTGACTGTGCAGGCCAGGGCTGGGGGGCCGTGATTGGTGTGCTAAGAGCCCGGACAGTGTGAGTGACAGGGCCCTATCGATTTTCAGAGGCCCCAGCCGTCATCAGTCTCCAGCCGCCCCACAGCCCCGTGCGGAGGTCAGGGCGCTGCAGGGTTCATCCCGCCAGCCCGCGCTGTCCGCCAGTGAAGGGCCGCTGAAAGAAAATCAATCACGTCATAAGCGGGAGGCATCAAACGCCATCGTCCCTCCCCCCCCTTCCCTCCCTCCATTCTCTTCTTTCTCCCTCATGCTTCTCTTGCTTTCTTTCTCTGTCTCTCCCTCCCTCCCTCCCTACTCACCTCTGTGTGTATACAAATTCACAATCGGGCATGTACCCAGAGAGTGGCAAGTTGGAGAAATCTCTCTCTCTCTCTCTCTCTCTCTCTCTCTCTCTCTCTCTCTCTCTCTCTCTCTCCCCTGTGTCACTCAGGAGTAAGGGGAGGTGTGGAGATGAGTGCAGGGTGTTGTGATGGAAATAGAGAGCTGTGTTCAAGGTGAAAGAGGGCTGGTCTCAGTCAGTCGCGCGCCGGTCCTGATTAACTCCAGGGCCAGGATGCATTGATTGGGGGAAAGGCTGCTTTGGTGCCAAATGAGTGCTCTGTGCAGGGCACTCGCAGCTCGTAATAAACGTTGTAAATGGAGTTCTGATATTCTCTCATTTCTTATTTGACCCGAAACACATCTATCTGTGAATATCAAATTTGGTGCACAATTCTACAATTTCAAAAGAAATTTGAAAAGGCTGATATTTTTTCATTTATGGTCGCAGTCACCTATTGAAAGCTTTTGTATGTTCAGAAGCACATGTGGACACACACACACACCCTTTCTCTTACACACAGCTTTGCACTGACTCACAAACATATACATATACATACACACACACACACACACACACACACACACACACACAGGCATGGTTCCCAAGAGGAAACCCATGTAATTGCCTACTTCTCTGCCAGGAAAACATGAGGCATAAGCCTGGACATTTTTTTATTCTGGGGAATTAAATAAAAAACAAAGTGAAGGCTGGTCCCTAAAGCACGCCATGAGGTAGGGGCCGCAGCGGGAACATAAAAACATCAGATCCAGAACTGCCATACTTTAGTCTCTGTGTTTTTTGGAATGACTGAGAACGAGCCCCACACATCTCCAGATCACTCCACAATTCCCTGTGCCTCAGGTGACGAGTGTCGCCATGGTGACTTCCGGCCTTAATGAAGAAACACCCAATTAGCAGCGAAGCTGTTGATTGGTTTGCCGCGGTAATTAACACAGGTGATGTTAATTAGTTCCCATGAAACCAGCCTTTGGAGCGAAAAATATGGTGTGTGTGTGTGTGTGTGTGTGTGTGTGTGTGTGTGTGTGTGTCCGCGTGTGTCCGCGCGTGAGGGAAGGAGGAAAAAAAGAGGGGGAGTGGGATGGAGGGTAGAGGGAAAAAAAACATTTCAGATTATTATACCATGTAACTTTATTGCTTGTGAAACTTCTGGAAGGTTTTAATATGCATGGTAGGGTCCCTTGTGAGTAGCACAGTGGATGGAGAATGTAGAGAGGAAAATAATTGAATCAGCCTCATTAAGGAATCGAGGACAACCTGAGCTAGGTGTTCTTCGTGTCAATAAATGAGAGAGAGGGAGAGAGGGGAGGGGAATCTGGGTAGTTATTTCCCCCCCTTCTGTGTGCCGGGCACAGCTGCGGGTGGACTAAAACACATGCAGCTGGGAGGTACAGAGGAATCGCTGCGCAGTCACACCTGCAGCCGGGGCAGCTAGGTAACCCAGTGTGCTCCGCTGCATGAAGCCGACACCACGGTACGTCTCCCCTCCCCCCACTGCTTCTGAGGCCTGCCGATGGAGGTCAGTGGAGCACTTTCCACCTCTTTCTGCAACTCCCTGTGACTATGCCTATGTCCGTCATGCTGCTCATGTCGTACTGCCCAATGCAAGAGAACAAGATTGTAGGTTTGGAAAGGCTTGGAAATAAATATAATATGAAGGTAATAACCACAGAGCATAGAATGCAAATGATTGTGTAATCTAAGATAATATGACCCCAGGACTGACTCTGGACTTCCCCATAACCTTTTTCCAGGTAATCACTTCACCCAGATTGTGTCCCATGATCCAGACACTCAATCCATCATAACTCCTCAGCTGTGATTTGTCCTGCTCTCTGCTTCTTTCTCCGTTCTTTGCTCCTAGGCCACTCACCGCTTTCTCTGTGATTTGGCTTTCCTTTCTCGTCTCATTCATTACCCCCAAGTGATTGTGGGTCTCCCCCAGATCTGCCATCATTTGTATTAATGGCCACCGGTTTTGTAAGTTCAGAGCCTGAGTGGCCAGAGGGGGTGAGCATTAGCTGGGCAAAGTAAAACAGGATAACATAAAGCTGTCGAGAGCCAAGAGAGGCATGAATGATGCATTACTTGCTGATGGAAGGGCTTCCTGTCATGCCATTCATGCAAAGTGATGTTAACTACCGAGCGGCAGCGGAGTCTGACGACCGCACGTACAGGAGGCCGTCATTAGTCCAGAGCTCTGATTAGCTGCCCAGGCCACTCTGTTTAACGTGCGACTGCTCTGGCGGTTTGCAGATCTCCTGCTCAATGAGCGACCCCCTCAATGCGCTGCCACCTTCTCGACACACTGCTAACCCCTGCTAATGCCAGTTTCATCAAAATATAGTGTGCTTTCAGTGCAGCTCCCTTTCAACACCTGTTTAATGGAACACCTTGCAGAACACTTTGCATCAATCACAGCTCACAGCATCCTCAACACACTCACTTTTTCAGTACGCCAGTCAGTGACGATGCCATCTTCTTAAACCATGTTTTCAACACAGAACTTTTCAGTGTAGCACCTATTTGACTCCCTTCTAACATATCGCTGCACTCTCATCACACGTTGCCCATTCAATACACCGATCATTGTACTCACCTGTGTGCATTTCTATGCACCACCAATCAAACAATATTTTTCTCTTCTCACCACTGTCTTCATCTGCTGCACATCTCATAAAACCACCCTCTCCCATTTTTATTACCCATTGGGTCTGAAGTAACTTTATAGTTATGCATTCATTTATTAGATCATTCATTCATTCATGCATTGATCTCAATTAGACCTGCCTGGAATATGGTCTTTTCCCCCCTTCCAGGAAAAGATCAGTTTTTTTTCTCTGTTTCAGTACCACATTGATTACTGCGGTGTCAATGTTTGAGAAATCTCACCGCAGGGTGAGCCTTGTTGAAATTAGATGGAAAATATATACTGGTACTGGTCTCTCTCTCTCTCTCTCTCTCTCTCTCTCTCTCTCTCTCTCTCTCTCTCTCTCTCTCCCTCCCTGTCTTTCTTCAGTATATAGTCTTCAGGGACTGGTGTATACCATTATAAAACTGTGATGTCAGTGATGGAAAAACCTCTGCTTGCTGGACATGGGAGTGAGGGGTGGTGTGTGTGTGGGGGGGCTCTAAAATGAGATGGAGAGTATATACGGTTGGCCCTCTCTTTCTGGCTATATATAAATCTATATATCCTGTAGGGATTGGTGTGTGCCTGGTGTAACAATGGCCGTGGCTGAATAACAATCCTGTGCAGGCGGCTGACATCCTGTGTCCGCATCTCATTTCCCATTACCTTTAAATCTCCATTACCTTTAAACCTGTCTGCTGTACAGTGGAGAGTATGGAGCATGCTATACTGTACAAACAGGACATGACCCACAATTTTTTGCTGCTGGTGAAACCACCGTTAATTCTGCCAGTCATGTGACAGATAGGTGCTGAGAAGCCAAGGCCTGAATTATAATATTGAAAAAGTAGCGTTGAGCCCATTGTACCAATCGTCGTGATTAATTGGCTTACTAAAATAGTGCCGATGGGTGGCTCTAATGAACGCACAGATCTGCTCATGGACAAAGTAGGGGCAGCTCACGCAACTCACACAATAAAGTGCTTAGCGTTATCTTCTGGCCAAGAACAGCTAAAACATGCTGTACCGGCACATAACTCATGCTAATTTGCTTTCTTCATATTGTCAGTTATGTGAGTGTCAGAGGACCAAATACAATTTATTAAAGGTGACAACGTCTTGACCTTTTTTTTCTTGCTTAATGAAATAGAGGTTGTGTTTTGGTTACACATTTATAGGTGTTTCGCTTTTGAAAATTGTGTATTATTGACTTTGGTTTTGATAATTTTCCAGTAGAATCCCCATCGAATAATATACACAGCTTTTTTTAATTATAAGCAGTTTCTGATTTTTTATGTACAAGCATGTAATTACACATTTATAGACACATTATCCTCATGTTCCGATTGCTATGTGTGGTACTATTTCAGAAAGGAATTAAAAGACAAATACCAAGAATGTTTATTCAATCACAAAACAGCATGGTGTCTCCCACTTTATGTTCATACTTCCTTCTAACTGAAGCATTTCACCTTTGATCAATGAAACATCACAAAATGTAAAAGAAAGATGCCTTCTTGAAGACGGTAGTTTTGAGACAGACACTAGAGCTCTTCTCTCCCAATTTTTCTTCATCCTTAGAGAGCACGTGTCTTTGTATAAATTGATGGCCTGTCACTTCCTGGACTAGTGTAGGCTGCACAGGGAAGTTGTTAAGTAAAGGGGAAGGGGGGTGGGGGGGGGGGGGTGGCTCCAAAAATACCTGCACAAACTAAATAAATAAAAAGTCACCATAAGTTGGCAATTCCTGGAGAGTGCGAGTGCTGGAGTGATGTATTTTTCATGTTTGCCATTTAAGAACAGGGCTCCGCGTGCCAGTCACAACATCTGAAAGGATGGCAGAACATCTCAGAAACTCTAAATGCTGCAGTTTGAGGTGTCTTTTGAAGACTCAAACATTTACTCTATTTGAGGCTAGTTTATTTATCCCTGCTGGTCGGATATGCCCTGAGTGAAGGGGGAATGCCTGTTTCACTAAAAACCAGAGGGGAACACTAGAGAAAACCTAAGAAGGTTAACAAGCCACAGCCTTGAACAGAGGTGATTCAGCCATCAAGCAGCCTTTTTCAAGACACATATGACTCTGAGTGCTCCAGTAAAGGTATATTCGTAATAAATGATAGTCATAGACTACTCTCAAAAGAGTCAAGATAGAATAGTAATAGTAGATAGATGGTAGACATTGAATACTCTCATAAGAGTAAAGATATAATGGATAGTATAAAGATAGTAGATATATGGTGGTCATAGGCCACTCTCGTAGATTATTAACAGCAGATAGGTAGTAGTTATAGGTTACAGTGACAAGAGTGACAACCTATTTGAGACCTTCCTTAGCTCACAGCTTTATAATATCAGTGCATGGTTTCCTGTAAACAAAATCAAAACAAATAGTAAATAAATACAACATAGTGCAAAACTGGCCCAATGTTACATTTTTATTAGCACTGCAAGGCATGGTCTTATGAAAGCATTCATTTTTGGTCTTGTAAAATCACCGTGGCAAAGTAATATGGCAACGATCCTTAAAACAGCATTCGTGGTGGTTTTGAATTCTCATTTTGACGGTGCCATTCATTTGCGGCGTGTCGTGATAATGTATTTAGCTGTTGCACCGATGTTGATGTATGCACTGTCAGTCACGCGGGATAACGGCCTCTGCCAGGCAGATAAATGATTAAATAATGACACGGTTGCTTTGCTCCGCGCTGTTAGTGGACGTTAGCGTTTGTCTTGACATGGGGAGCCGGGCTGAACTATAAACACTACCACATGACATGCTGCTCGACTGATCCCGCTCAAATCCAGATCAGATTTGCCAGCGTGGGCAAAAGGCAACCATGTTCAGGTGTTGCGGGCTGATGGGTAATTAAACTGTTTTACATACAGGATTAAACCATTTTAAATAGGAGGACTGTGCCAAGCCTATTTTCATGCCTCTAAAATGCTTTATTATTGACTTATGGTGAATCCAGCGTAAGCATAGACTTAAGATTTCATACAAACACACAAAACACATGCACTCCCCCATTTTTAGTACACTACATAATGCAGTTTTGAGTGGCTTGCCATGCATTTAGCTTATTCCTCATGTCGTTTTGTTGTGTTAACATGGGAATGGTGGGTCTTTTGGGGGACCAGTTGTAGACTGTGGTGCCGAAGCTGAGAAAAGGAGTGTGTAGGGAATTGAGCGAGGCGTGCTAACGACTGACTGACTAAGTAGGTGTCCCTCTGGTAAATATCCCCGTCAACAACACTTGTCTGTTAAAAACAGCCCCTTCCAGGTGTTCAGTGAGAACAATAATCAGACTTCAGACAAGAATAACAACAACAGCAGCTGATGGAGAATAAATGACTAATTAATGTATAAAGGTTTAAATTAACAGTCTACTTTCTTTTTTGTTGAAAACAAGTCTGTCTAAACAATTGTTGTTCTGGGGGGTGGGTTTGTTTGATTAAAAGGTAGTAATGATGTATGAAAACAACAATGGAATGGAGAAGACAGAATTGGACTGTTTCCACAGAGCATTATAAACAGACAGCCAACATGTACAGTGTGGTACTCTCAGGTAAATTATGAAAACAGGGTGGAGGTAATATACACTAGTCTCATCATTGTTCCTCGCTCAGTTCCATTGACATTTTTTCATGGAGAAAGAAGGCAGGAAGGCCTCTACCCGGGCGGGGTAAGCATCCCAAGTCTAGTCAATACCTCGCAAACCCCTCGTCTTTCCCCAGACGAGCGCGTTTTTGGCAGTGAAGCGCTGTCTGTGCCTCTCAGGCAGTGTGTGTGTGTGGGGATGGGGGTGGAGGGGTGGGTTGATGGTGGTGGTGGGGAGGCTCTGTTCTTCTCCCCCCCAGACAGAGATACCTGTCAGAACACTACCCAGCATCACACCAGCTTGAAACAAAGTGTTTTTGGTTTCCCCTTAAAGGGGCTGTCTGTTGATAGAGAGGAAGCAGTTTCATAAAGATGATAGTGCAGCTGCCTGTCACTTATCGCACAGGATGTAAAAAATTAAAAAAATAAATCCAGCAGAGTGAGAGAGTTCTTGGCAGCGCACTGGTAAACTGGCCATTCTGCAAGGGAGCTGTGGCGACTGCAGCGGTATGAAATGGCCGCCCTGAATATGGCCATCGTGTGCGTTTGGGAATTTGCTGTAAGTGGTGCATTGCACACAGCAGGTGTAGGAGGGCCTTAATGGACCGCCTGCAGTCTTGGTGCTGGGGTGAGAGATGGTTGTCTCGCGAACAAGCGTAGCAGCAAATTTCTAGCAACTCCCTGATGCCAATCAGACGGAGACAGCCTCGCCCATCCTTAAACTGTTGCTGATTTTTGTGTGCTTTTTGTCCTCTCTCTCTCTCTCTCTCTCTCCCTCTCACTCAGTCTGTTGTTGAAAGCTTCCCAGAAAACGGATCTCAATTAGCGGCTTAGCAGCAGGCCGTTCTCCCCCCCCAGTCTCTGGTAGAACGGGACTGATTTGTAAAAATGAGCTCGTGGTAATCGCGGGCGGCGGTATCTTCCGCAAACATCACGCGCTCGCCTCTGAACTCGCCCGGCAAGCTGTTGCATGCAACAGTAATAATTAGATCTTTCCTAATGAAGCAGCAAAAGCGTGAGCCTGCACAGCGTCCGGGAGCCTTGGCCCAGCAGTGCAGTAATGAAGGCAATTGGCCTGCAATTTACTTATTTACCCGAGCATGAGAAGCACAGATGCAGCCCAGCCTAGATGGTAATCTGCCCAATAACAAGGGGGCGAGAGACGGGCACAGGGGAGGCACCTGCGACGGGGCGAGGGGCACGTCCCCCCTCCAGCTCCCAATTAGAGGCGAGGGAGGGAGAGAGGGAAAAAAAACAAGAGATTAAAAAATAACACCAGCGGCTTCCTCTGGCCTGCTCTCCTCATTGGTTAACCAAGTCACAGATGTCATGTGGAATCAGCAAAGCAAATTATTTGCAGCCTCTCACAATATCGACGTGATGAGACTTCAAGTATTTAGAGATTCCAAAATATTTTTGCACAAGAGGATAACAGCAATGCCCTGCTTTGGATTTGACCCTGTAGTCATGATTTTAGCCTGTAGAAGAGTGCTTGCTCTCTACTTGAGAGCTTCACTAATGCCCCCTTTTTGTGTCTTGGTCCATTGTTGCTGGTTTGATAACTCAGGGCAGTCAGTGAACACATGGTTTTTGCTTTAAAAAACAATTGATAAGGGCCGAACTGTGGGGTCTGTAGTGTTTGCTTAATCCGATGTCTCCTTAACGGTAGCATGATCACTACGCATGCTGCAGACTTTGCTTAAAAGGAAATGTATTCACTCTGCAGAGAATGTTGTCATGCAAAAAAAAGCAGTGAACGTACATACATTACTACTTAGTGGCAGATCACTGACTCTACACATGCTGTCCCTTGTTTGTTATCAGTTTAGTGATGGAAAGACCTACAATTGCAAATGAAAGAGATATCTCTCTATACAAGGGATTACAAATGTGACTGGAGTGACTGGAGCTGCTGGAAACAGATATAGACCCATCACAGAGGAGGCATAAATAGCAGCAGTTACAGTTACTGACTGCATAAACAAGCCAACAGCAGGGTTCAGCCAAACACTCAGTATTTAATATGCAGTCAAAACCAATCAACTGTTTTTTTTACACTCTTTATAATGTTGCAGGGAGACAAGCAGTGGCAACGCATAAAAAGCTTTAAAGATCTGATGGATATGGAGCTACTGTTAATAAGTAAATAAGGGGAAAATGTGGCTGATTCATACAGTACACATATACATACATGCACACACACACACACACACACACTCCACAGAAGTGGGGCAGGGGAAGTGGTTAACGAAGAAGTGTAGAAGTGTTGTGTTTTCATATTTGCAGTTTCAATAATTAAAATGCATAAATTTTGTGGCTGCTTTAGTTGTAATTAATTATTCATTAACGACATGTTAATTGCATCCACACTTTTGAATATTTAACAAAATGAAAAAACAAGGGGAGAGAGTGAGCAGCAGGGCAATATTATGAATATTCAAAAACTAAATTAAAAAAGGGGAAGAAAAGGAAACAAAAGAAAGAAAGGAAGGGAGCAGGAGAATTTTGAGAGAAAGAGGGAAAGGGAACGAGAGGTGTTATTTTGCTCGAACAAACGCTGGATGTGTAGCTGAAGGGTTACTGTCTCCTGTCTCATTACCGTCATCACAATAACACCCATCACAAAGAGCCACAGAAAAACAGGAAGATCAGTCAGTTAATGTATCCATGATTCAATGAGTGAGCTTGTGTATGGCAGATGAGTGAATCAGTGTGAGTGCACTTCTCTTCGTTTAATATTGACTTGATTGTTTAATTTTACTATTGATGACATGCTTTGTAGTATAATATTGCCCTTCTCAGCAGCAAATGACGTAGACTTGCCTTTGTGTGTGTGTGTTTTCTGTCCATCTCTGCCTCTCTGAGTGTGTGTGCTTTGCAACTGTATGCATTTAATTGACTGTGTGCATATCTCTGTTAGAATGTCCTATATTTCTATATGTACTCTTGCCTCTGAAAGTGGTTGGTTGTGTCTATGTGCGTGCATATGTGTGCGTGTGCACGTGCATGTGTGTGCACACGTGTGTGTGTGTGTGTTTGTTTGTATTTGAAATGCAGTGGCGATGTCAGGCACAGCTCAGTGTGATGGTCCTGTGTTCTGGCTCAGGTATCAGTGAATATGCCCTCAGTCAGAGGGTGCTGTGGTCAGGGACGAGTTCCCTCGCTCTCAGCCTCTAAGCAAATACAGAGCAGAGCGGTGGGAGAGCCCCCCTGCCCCTCTTCATCTACCACCTCATACAGCTGCTTTTTGGAGACACATCTAAGCTCTGTGACTGGGGTGGGCTGTACTTCTGGGATACATTTTAATATCCTCATGAGGGCTCTCTCCACTGGCGCGAGACAGAAATTTACTTGACAGTTTGCTGTATGTCTGATCCTGATTAATTTCACAAGATTAGGGAAGGTAAGCCTTCTGCCCATCTGTATGGAAACTGTTTTTGTGAGATGGGCACAGAAACACTGTGAAACACTTCAAATCCCACCTGCACACCCCAAGCAGCAGTGTTCAGTCCTGCTCTGTTTTCCAGCAGAAGTGGATGGAGAGTGTGTGGGGCTGAAGGCTGAAGGTGGCCCACACAGAAGAGGGTGGGGGGGGGTAGAGGGAGTAGCGATAAAGGGGGGGAGGGTCTCTGACAGTCTCCGGACTCTGACATTTCACTGCTTGGATAACCATCGCACTCCCTGTCTCTCCAGCCATGAAGGGGGGTAATGTCAGCTGTCAATCATGCCATTCCCTCCCCAGCCCTACCTCGCTCCACCTCGACGGCAGCTCTAGATGCAGACAAAGAAAGAGTCCAGTCCTCGACCCCCACCATTTCACCCCCACCCCACACCCCATTTCCCTGTAGGCTTTGGTCTCAGGTCTCAGGTATTGTGTGTATGAAGTAGATCCTCTTTGAAAAACACCCTTCTTTTTCTTTTTGCTGTATTTCAATATTATGTACGTATATGTAGGTGTATGTATGTATAAATACAGTATACAGCTTTAATATCTTTGTGTGGTGGGTGAGCGCAACTGTGTATGACTGTATATGTGGACCCGTGTGCTGCTTTGTGTGTGTCTGAGTGTTTATGCGTAAGACCGCGTGTGTGTGTGTCTGTGCAGTGTGTTTAAGTTTAATTTGGCCTCAAAGACACTTGTAGACCACAGCCTATAGGCAGAGACATAGCAATCATAGCTGCTGATAGAGCACTTGATTTATTGATGACTCATTCATTAGCCCTTTGTGCCATGTTTCCGCTGCGGTAAGTGAGAGGAAGGCTCCCTTTCACTTTGACCCCAGAAGGAGGAATAAGGGGGGTGGATGGTGTGACACGTCAGGTCGGCCTCCTCTTTGTCATCACCCTCCCGTCCCTCAAGCGCCGCTCCTTTGTTGTGTACTGCTGCACCGGTGATCACATGATGGGGGTCTGGAGTCCCTCTGTCACTCTGTAACCTGAAGCCCACAGGAAGCTGTGGGGAGCGGCTTTGAGAGTGAGGTCCCTGAGGTGTGGCCGCAGAGTGGGGCCATGGTCACTGGGTCACTGAGAGTCACCCCCCCTCCTCCTCCATCTCCCCACCCACACTTCCTCTCCACCTTTCCACCTTTCCACCTCTCCCTCTCTCTGCAGCCTGGAGCTGTGGCTGAGTCCCGCTCCAGTGCCCCGCGGTCACTCTGTGAGATAGATCCGCTGCAGCCTCGCGGCTCATGCCCCTCTTTATCTGATCTTATTAAAGGAAGCTGTCTAGCTTTAGTTGCATTCACTTTCACGCCTCTGTTATTCAATTTCAGTTTATAGGAGTCCCAACCTCTAACTACAAAGTTCATAAGTTTAATTTGGTAACAGTATGTTTAAAACATAAGAATGAGAAACTGGGTCCACAGTTCCAGGTTATGGTGTGTGTTAATATGCAATTGAGAAAATTCTGTCTTTGTGTAAATAGTAAAAATGTTGAAATATTTAAGATATTGTACAAGAAAGATGGCCTAAAGCTCTTTCGCTCTCTCCTTTCTGAATGAGCCCAAACCTTTGAGCTGTGATGGGCGTTGTGCTTTTAATTGGCATTAATAAACAATGAATAATGTTTGAAGGATGTGAAAAGAGACAGGTAGAAACCCCATTATGCTGTCTTATTTAGCCTGAGAGATCAAACATTGGTGTAAAGCCAGCAGGCAAAGCGTGAGCGGCAGAGCTGTAATGGAGGCTAAGAGTGCCTTTTCACTGTGCCCTGTTGAGCATTAATGGGGTGCATTCATGTGGCCTTGTCTACAGAGAGTGAAAGGGCTCCGCTTGCTGGGAGGGGTGCAGTCGATGTCAAGGGGCCCAGGGGGCACACAAAGCCAGGGGTTAAGGGGTCACAGGACTCAAACCTCCCCTGCTGTGGGCTTTGAAGGGTGGCACACTTACCACCCAAGCCCCAGGCTCCACCTCCCACAAACAGGCCTCTCTCTGTCTCCTTTAGTGGGGGTGTGTGTATGTGTGAGTATATCTGTGTATGTGTGTATGAGGACAGGGGGAAGGGGCTTGCTTTGGGGTTCAAGGTGCAACATGACTGTTTCCAATTAGTTGCATTCCCAGAGAGGATGAGATGTTTGTATGTGTTAAATGTAACAGCAGCTAGTGATGGCTTTGGTTGCTCAGAAAATACGTAGGGGTCTGTGCGTGCCTACTCATACACATGTATGTCACACGCTAGTGTTTAATAGAGCAGAAAATGGCAGAACCGTGATGGGATTGGGAGGGGATGTCAGATACCCTCACAGACACTATGCAAGGAGCACTGACACTGGACAGCTAATGCACCCCCTGCTCAACACCATACATCATCCATTTGGTCTTGTGAAAGGGTCCCATTTGCCCTGCATGATCTGGAGTGAATTTGTATGTCATATTTTTTGATTAAGTATTATTACTGGTATCCTGTTTCATATCTGTGTTGCTGTCTCTGAAGGTGTGACCTACTTGCACTGAGCTGGGAGCTTCTGTGTTTTTACTCTTAATTCATTCAATGGATGCATATGTGTTCTGAGCATGCTGTTATCTCTGACAGCGAACTGAATCCTTTAGCAATATATTCCACTAGACTTTGTTTTATGACTTTGTTTTTTTCTTTCTGCATGGACATTGTTGTCGGGACATGAAAAAGTGAAAAAGAGGGTCAGTGTTAATAGAAGCTGCAGTTGTCAACCACAGGTCAGTGCAGCTCCCTGGAACAGACTCAAGGTGAAAATAACCTGCGTATAGTCAGCCTAACAGTATCCCAGCAAGCTTTGCCAGTACAGTCCAGCATGGCCTAGCAGAGACGCAACCCAAAAAACAGCACACTGCACTGCAGGAGAGAAAGAGATCTGACACAAAAAAGAGGAGAAGAAAGGGCACTGTGCATTTTATTTATCCTTTAGAGAGAGTGTCGGGGGGTGGGGGTTGGCGGAGGAGGGGTAGGGGGCTCTGCCAGTGATGACACTATAGAATAAACACATTTAACGGCACGGCGAACTGCTGAAGTATCAGTTTCAACAACCTCATTAGTGTCACTTAATTAAAACTCCAGCTCTTGACTTTGATGATGGCAGAGGCAGGGAAAAAAGCGGCCGTTGGAGAAACAGAAAACTCACATAGTGGAAACGAGGAATAAAGAGATGAGGGGAGAAAGGAGAGAGGGAGAGAGGGGAAGGAGGGAGAGAGAAAGAGAGAGGGGCACTTTTGGTGATGGATTGCAGCGTTCACTAATGGACCCAAATTATACCTGTTTCTTGCAACTCTGATAAAATATTATTAAATACACAGCAACTTTGCATAAAACAAATTAATCAGCTACCCTTGCTTGTGTCTGATAGTAATTGCCTTTGCGTATTGATCAGATGTGTTATTTGTGCTTTTTTTTGGAGGCATTGGTTTTTATGGGGGGCTTTAAGGTGGGGAGGGGGTCTCGTTAATGGTAGTGTATACGAGGATGGAAACAGGGGTGGGGGGGGGGGGTAAGGGGGTTGGGCATGTATGAGAGAACATGGAGCTGACAGCATTGAAATGCATGCTTCCAGTCTTTGCTAATTAAAGCAGCAACTTCTGAAATGCCATAATAACCGTTAATTAGGGGGCTGCTATTTTCAACATAATTTGCTAATTAGTCGGTGAGTTGGTGCGGTGTATCTGGCTAATTATTGAGGGCTGGAGCCACAGACACTTGTGACTTGAGTGTAAATGACACCATTACGAGGTCCAGCAGCACCTCAGACCGGCCAGAAACTGTTAATTAGTCCTGGCCCGATCCAGGAGGGGGGAACCTTTTGTTTCACACCCCCTCCACTGGTCCATTTGTGTGGACTGGGAGCTGATTCACTGCAGGAAATTCAGCTTCTGCTGGAAATGATAGAATAGCAGTCACCTCTTTAGTTAATAGAATAGTTAAATAGTTGAATGTAATAGACTCATCATGACTGTGCATTGTCTTCAATTGCAATACAACACTGTACAGCAGCAAGACCAAATGCCTTCATGCAATGTACTATTTGTTATCATCCCACTTTTTTGTGTCAACATATAGTGTGTGTGTGTGTGTGTGTGTGTGTGTGTGTGTGTGTGTGTGTGTGTGTGTGTGTGTGTGTGTGTGTGTGTGTGTGTGTGTGTGTGTGTGTATGCTTGCATGTGTCTGTTTGTGTGCATGTGTGTGCTTTAGTGATCAGGCAGTGTTTGGCTGCCATGACTTGAAAGCCCCATCACACTGACCTCTGGCCCCAGCCTCCTTTTTCTGAAGCTAGTAGGAGCTTTTTGGAAATGTTTCTCACTCCAGAATGAGGCCGATTTCCTCTCGCTGAGCTGTGTAAAAGCTCGACCTTGGCCTCTGGACCCCTGCAGCATCTGTGCCAGAGTCTCTTCCTCTGCTGGTGGGAGTGAGCGGGTGTGCTTTGGGTTAGCATGCAGCTATGGGATCCAGAGCTCAGCTCCAACTGGCCACCTCAATTTAACCGTTGTGTATGGGGTTGTTTAGTTTAACCGTTGTGTATGGGGTTGTTTAGTTTAACCGTTGTGTATGGGGTTGTTTAGTTTAACCGTTGTGTATGGGGTTGTGTTTAGTGCACCTCACCCACTGGGGCTGGAACCCATGATTCAGTGATTATCCTATGAGTAAGAAGGTCACATCCCCCCTTTCCTAAAGGCTATATGGCCCCTCCAGGTGATTTCACTTCTTTCTAGTGTTCAGTGGCTCCAAAGTGACATACTGCATGCCTGATAATTGATCTCATCATATTCATAAAAGCTATCATCAATGATAATGATTTTTATGAACAATGATTATATAAAGCATAATGAAACTCTATAAACGTTATTGTACCATGGTTTACTCATTCACTTCAGTCGTTTACGTCCTCACTTCCATGCAATGACCCACTGTCTTGGCTATTCATTTCCAATCCAATGATCATCAAGAAAAAAGCTTAAGAATAGTAGCCATCCTGGATGTCCTTACTGCCAGTTGTGTTGTTATTGTTATTTTTTTTTAGGAAATTAATTTCCTTTTATAGCCTAAGGGAGGTTTGTTTAATATCAGCCTTGATTAAAGGAAACAAAATATATTCATTTCCTTTGTGAGTTACCGTCTTGTATTTCAGAGTGGGCTGCTGGGCTGCTTAATTAACAGGGCCTGGAAATGTGCGGGAGAATCTCCTCCTGAAGCACAAGCCTGCTTTTGTCAAATGTCTCTTTTGTTGACGTTTCAGCCCCCGACCACAATCCTACCATAGAGCACAGAATTCTGGATAGATTTCCACGCAGGGGGATCATCTCAGCGACTGACTCCACCACCCACCCGCTGACCTCTCTTGACCTCTCACCCTTGGTAATCTGATCTGGCCTCTCCAAATCACAAGTAGCAGGCAGAATGACCGGGCTGATTGAGGCTGGATGAGGGAATTAGAGCTGTTCCTCTCAAGCCTCCCAACTGCAGCAAGCTCAGTGAGGGAGAAGTTCTCGTATGTGAGAAGAAAGGATGTGCTTTTCTCCACCTTACTGAATAGGAGAGTGCTGTTTGTGTCAGGCGGCCTGCTGTGGCATGGTGGCCAGTGATTCTGAGAGTTCCAAAGTGGGGGCCGGCGCTGTGATAAGCACAATCCCACTGAATCATGTTGATGGATGGCTGTCTGTCTTCGCTTATCGGGGCTGTCAGATGGAGATTAATCGAAAGGCTATCCCTGGGAGCGCAGGAGGGATTCGTCTCCTCTCTGTCTCCCACCCTCAGCTGCAGCCGTGCAGAGAGGGGTCCCACCCGGCCCCTTCAGAACGTAGCTTCTCCCACGGTCAGGCGACAGAGCGGGATCTCAGCAGGAATCTGTGCCCCTGCCACATAGTTCCCTGCAAATCTTTCCATTTGCCCCCCTGCCCGGCATATTCAACACCTCCACCAGTGATGCGGTCGCGGCAGAATCGGTTTCCTCGAGTCCTCTTGTTTCCTGAAAGGATCCGTTGAGCCGGAAACAAGGGCTGTCCGTGTCAGTGCCTGTGTGGTGGTGAGATGTGTGTGGAGAGAGAAGACAGAAAACAAGGCAGCTTTCTCTCTCTCGCTCTCTTTCTCTCTCTCTCTCTTTCTATATACATATATATGCATGTTTGTGTGTATATACACACACAAATACATACACATGCACACACACATACAGAAGAGAGATTATTTTTGGTGGCTTGGCTGCTGTTTTGTACTGTTTGATTGGCAGGCATCAGTCCCAGCACACAGTGCCTCTGTGAATGAGGAGGTGGTATGAGGGCTCTGTGTCCTTCATTGGCCTGTTATTGACTAAGTCCCCTGGGCTGAATGGGCCACCCGTTAGCCCAAGTGGACAGAGAAAAGGGGGAGAGATTACGCCTTTACCATAAGAATGGCAGAGGTGGGGGGGTGGGGGGCGTGTGAGTGAGGGGTATGGGAGGAGGGCTTGTGACCTTTGTGACCCCCCCAGGAGGGGAGGACAAAGAGGCCAGGCGTATGAATACAGATGGGCATGGGGGCGAGTCCCAGCGCCTTGATAATCCTGTCTCGCTGAGACTGACCCACACAGCCAGCTGGATGCCCTTTGTCTATGTTTGTGTGTGTGTGTGTGTGTGTGTGTGTGTGTGGATGTCTGTATCTGTGTATTCCTTCTCTCTCACCTCATATTTCACATAAACGAATGGACATTCACATTCAGATGCAGTGTTTTTCTGTTGGGGTTGTATGTTTTCAGTTCTTTATCAGTCTTCGGAATGTGTTTGTTCCCCAAAATTCTGCCTCTGGATATGCCTGGATTTTTTGGGTTTTCATTTCATCCTGGAAATACAATTTGTTTAGTGCTTTGTTGTTTTTCATTATAAAAATGCGCTGCACCAAACACCTTGTGATTGATAGTTTTTGTTTGATTGATTGATTGATTTACTGAACACTCAAAGAGTTTACATGTTCTTAGTCTCCTATTTTTAACATGTTCTATCAATGCTCAGGCTGCAGAAACTAAATTGTCTCTTTCTCTGTTTTTTCTTTTGGGTGCCATGGACGTGCCTGGATGATGATGTGTTCACAGGTAAGGAAATGAATGCATTCTTTAATATCATCACAGTAATGATTGGAGAGATGTTTGATCCTTTGGCAGGTCGCAGTGTATGTTAGGTTATGTCTCAGGAAAACGGTCCTTTTCCTGGTTTTTGGAGACTGTTATGGGATTTTCATTTAATTTGGAATGATCTCTCTGTGGTCCTCTGACATCACTATCATTCAGCTGGGCACATGGGGTGCAACACATGGCAGGGGCAGAGATTCCCCTCAACTGGAAGTGAGAGTGTGGCTCAGCTCAACTTGCCAGTCATCCTGGTGTTGCCCTGTTCTTAGACAACATCCCCATTCCTCCAACCCTTACCTCCAATCCTCTCCCCTTGTTTCAGGCTGTTTCACTCATCCTCCTGCTCTTCCCGCTCTCTCCTCCAGTCACTGGCGGGTGTGCCCGTGTGAGCTGAGGGGATATTAATGATGAATACGTTATTCATCCTGCAGACTAATTAATGCAGGGCGGCACATCCTGTTGCAGATCGTACACACGCTCACGGGAGGAAAGCCCCCATGCTCGTGTGCTCCTTAGCTCTCCTCTTTTCTGTTGTGTGCAATTTCACCTCCTTTTCACCTCCCCCTGCCCGTGCCCCCTCTTCTTCTGTCTCCCTCCTTTTCTCTCTCATTCTTTTCTCTTTTTCTGCCTCACTTTTCTTTCTCTGTCTCTCTTTCTCTCTCTCCATTTCCACCTCCACTTCCACTTATGTTGAGCAAAAGACTGACCTTTTATGGCCATTAATGACGTCCAAAGATAATACCAGTAGATTGTCTTACCCCTGACTCACGCCTCCAGACCCCATAACTGGTCCAATTAAGCCATTTTCCCCTGTAGCTAAAGGTGCACCCTGACGGCCAAGCAAAAGGGTACCACTATGTATACGAATTCTTAGAAGGAGCAAAGGAACCGCTCGAGATGCTAGCGTGGGGATGCTATACAGAGGTCACAGCGCTGACAGATGACAGGGGAATCTGGGTCTTACCTTGAGTGCAGGTGACCACCTCTACTAGCACACCTGGCTCATAACAGCATGGGTAAGATGCTTACGTGACTATAAAGGGAACAGAGGGAAGGTCTCATGGCTTTGTGTTCCATCTCGAACAGTTTGTTCATATGGCAACCTACAGATGCATGCCCACAGGTACCACTATGTATTCAATTTTCATTGCATTACATACCATTTAGTCATTTAGGGAAATAACTGAAATAAGACCAGGTTAGCTAGGTAAATGAAAAGAGGTAGCCTCTTCACAGTGTGAGCCAGCACAATTTCAGAAATGATTACAACATATTCCTTAGAACACATATGAAAGACAAATAAGATGTGACCAGCAGCATGTCCATTGAGCTTATTCCCTGCCAGTTTGGGACACGTCAATCTCTAGGCACATAAGTGATACTGAGAACAGAGGGAAAAGATCAGAGCTGTGTACTCCAATCAATGGGCTCAAAAATGATTGGCAGAAATTCTACCAAATAAGATTGAATTACAAGGCATCGTTAAAGCAATTTCCATTATCTGAAAGGAAAATGCATAAATATGTTTTTCCCTAAAAATAATAGTATGATCACACTTTTCTCTGTTAGTTGTCTTTGTATAAAACACCAGAAATGATTGTTCAACAATGTCACCCCTGTAAACTCCTGAGGATGACTAGGTTGAAGTATTGGTGCCTTCAATTGTGATTAATTAAAACAGACCACAGAAGCCTGGGCTTTTTAAATAAGGCCACCCCTTTGTGTGACTGCCACCCCAAGTTCATTAGCTGCTGCTATCAATAATTTAGGGCGATCCTCAGTGTTGGTCAGAGTACTTAAGACTGCCTATATTCTCTCAGAGCTGTGCTCCCTCTCAGCGCTGACAGTCCAGTGAACTTGATCAGCGCCCCATCATCCTGTTAATCAAATTACTTATGAACCAAAATTGACAGTTTTCATTAATTATAAAGGATTATTCTAATTGCAATTCAAATTTATTCATTTAGAACAGACGGCATTCAGTAATATTTCAAGAAATTTGCATATTAAATGGAGAGGGTAGTCCATTAGGTATGGTAATGTATGCATGTTTCCTTATTTTTAACTTCTGGGCCATATGCAGAACCGGCGCTTCAGCAGGTGAAGAATCTAGAACGTGTTTAATTTGTTTGACAAACACGGAGGGGGCCACAACACGTCCTTTGGCACCCAATGGCTGCAGCCTCTGCGTTTTGATCGTAGCCATGGTATTTGGCATGAAGACACGGAGGTGGCTCTGGGTTTGTTGTGGGGGCCGGGGGCACAGGAAAGACAGCTGTGTGGTTTTTATCTCCCCCCCCTTTACTGGAAAATAACACAGGTATTGTACTTCAAAGGGAACACGGGTTTCCTATTTGGGTTTGTTTTGATTTGTTTTTTAAAAGCCGTAATCAAGTCATTAGTCTGCAGAACTGTGAAGCAGGCCGTTTGAAAGTGTCGTAACTGCTGGGACTGTTGGATCCTCAAGGTCATACCTCATACATAATGGGGGCGGGTTGTATGCACACTTCCCAGTAGAACTAATGTAGATGTAACTCACTGCAATACACACTCACTCCAAACCTGATGCACCCTCTATAGACCTGAAATACAGCCCTGTTGTAAAGGTTTTAAATGGAGCTTGACAATATGGCGTGATAATAAACAAATGGTGTCACTGGAGCATTTAGTGACAGATCAACTGATAAACAATAATATTAACAATAACAATGATTTAAATGTTTTTATGAATTATATGTTTATATTCTGAGCTGGAAAATGGAACAGTCTCTCTGTCACTGTCTTCATCTCTCTCCTTCTCCTCCTCTCTCTCCGATACATATAGTCATTTGGAGAGAGGTGTTTTGTGAAGAGTGCAGCATTAAGTAAGCTGCTTGAACTGACATCGGTAGTTCATTTCACCAGGGAATGGTTTCCGGAGTTCCCGCGCTAAATTAATTTTTGTTCCGTTTCATGCTAAATTTGTCCAACACCTCCACTTCCCAAGGGTTAACGTGGAGAGCGAGCACATTAATCCCGCGTGCGGCTTTTACGGCGCCCGCCGCTCTCCCTCTCTGCGATGATGTTTGAATGTGGACGCCAGGATTAACAGAATAATTCTGCTCTGCCAGGGCTGAGCCCAGCCCAGTGATGTGATTTAATACAGTGCTTAAAGGAAATAGAAAAGAAAAAAAAATCAAATGGGTGCATCCATCTAGAAGATGTACATTTCATACCCCCTTGCCTGGTTATATGTTCTTTATCAAACTAAATTTAGCCCTCCGTGCTGTATGAGGCAAAAGACAACATTGTTAAATGTGTTTTTGATTTCCCCAAATGGAGTTTCATATCAAGGGACTTGGGATGCAATAAAGCACAATTACATTTTATGGCAGAGCCCCAAATTACTGGTAGGTCAGAGAGTGAACTTTGACCTTTGTCCTTGTGTTTGGCTCGTATCTCGGCACAGTGTCTTGTCTCTGGGGTCCCCAGTCCCAATTTGTCCCCCTCCTAACCTGCAGCAGCTGTTCCCTTGTATAATTAGGGAGTGCCGTGATCAGGAGATTTTTTTTTTTGTTTTTAATGATGTCTAAATGCAGGCCGTGTTCTTGGGTGAATAATGACACAGCCTCTTCCTGCGCCGTCCCCACATCGAACGACGACAGGTCAATTTTTCATAGTACTGGACCAGGGAGGGGTGTGTGTGTGTGTTTGGGGGGGGGTGGTTGGAGGTTCATTGCTGGTGATAGGGATAGCTCAGCACTGGTACATGGCTAACAATTAGCCCCCTCTCTGGGGCCGGTGACACCTGCACGGCTCTGGGGCGGGTACGCCCCTGGGCTGTCATCACCCCTCAGCCAGATTTATGGAGCGCAGTTCAGAGGGAGAAGCGTTTCAATCAGCACTCCTTGCCAAATGTGTCCATCACCCAGGCAGCTACTTATTTATTACAACTGCTTACAGGCTACCCCATACCCACCTCCCCACACACACACACACACACACACACACACACACACACTAACACACACATGACATATACTTACACCTCTACTTTTAACTATCTGTCTCAATTATTCATTCAGTTTCATTTTCCAGTTTACAAGTGATCAATAACGTAAACTGAAGTATTCACAAAACATTTGCTATTTGTTATTTCTTTCCCATGTTGTGACATATAGTATAGGTGGGGGTGGCTTTATGAGGACCTGCCTGCCTGACTGTCTGCCTGTAATCTAATGCTGTAAAGGAGCCGTGTGATGGGGGTGAATATCTTGCTTAGTAATTTAGAACAACCTGGAGGAGGGGGGCAGTTTGGAACATTCCAACAGGGGAGATACCCCCTGGGTCAGGTGCATGAACAGCACCATCTTTGAGGTTGGGGGGGCACACCTGCTGCCTAAACTCCCTGGGAATCTTTAACAAGAGAGAATCTGAACCGGCCCTGCCTTGTCTTCACTGAACGCTTTGCAAACTCCCAGAAGGAAAGCCGACGTGCCGCAAATTAAAGGGGGGAAATAAATTAAATCGCTCATTTGAATTTTGAATGATCCCAGTTCTCCAGATGAGAAAGAAGAGATGCAATTAGCTGAGCCGCTCCACGGAGCCATGCACCCTGGCTGTTGAGTTCGCCCGGGGGCCGCGGCGGGATCGACGGGCAGGACAGGAAGTGAGGCAGAGCAGAGAGAGAGGAGTCCCCACGCCTCACCGTCATCCCGTGAGGCATAGAGAGGGGGACAGCAGTAGGATAGTGGAGAACGAATGAGGGGGGGAGGCAGGGCTGGCTGGAGAAGGCATGGGAGTCCATTTGTTCTGAGAAATATTTAAAGACAGCAGGAATTTACAGGACATGGCTAAGATTAGGCGGAGAGCATGCACTGATAAATTTTTCAGCGCGATGAGATGTTGTGTCTAAATAAAATATAGGACTTTAAATAGACATGAGCCAATATTGAGGTGTTCCCAGCTTCTCCTGCACCATCGCCCAAGAGTCCTGCTGACAGACAGGAATGATGTGACCACGCGATAGCCACAGACACATCCCGCAGAAACAGCATCGGGTGCAGACTGCCACGACTCCGCTGAGGGCCTCAGTCCATCAGTAGATCCTTTTAATATCACTGTTCTCTCATTTTGCTTCTTCCTCATTGTTTGAAACATCCAATAAGAAAGCAAGAAAAGGCCACATGTTAAACTGCTGAGGGGAATTTTTTTTGCCTCTTGTGGACCCAGGATGACATTGCCTGAATTTGTGATCAGCTGTATTTCTGTGATACAGACATGAGATAACATGAGGTGTGAAGGTCCATCTCCTCTCACAGTGGGCAAAGGCACGTTAACGTACCCTCGACCTTGACGGAACTCCACGTAGATCCTGGAGATGAGTTTCAGCTGGATGGGGCCCACAGCAGCCTTTAGCCAATCACCAATTTGGACTGGGACACTGCCCGCATCCTCATCTGCCCCTCCCCAATCTCCGCTCCCCTTTGGACTCCCCCACGCAGTGTGACGTACGGTAGCCGTCCCTTTTGTCATTCGGCGGAGGCCGCGGGCCCGGAGACGGGTCCGCTGTATTATTAATGGCTTTTCCTGCTGGCGCCCTGCCCCCGAGGGTCAGCCCGAGCGCTTCCTGGCACGGGACGCCGCCTCATAAATCTCCTTAAATAATACGGCAGGCAAAGGTAGGGGTCACCACGGAAACAAGCCAGTCAGTCTGAGCCCCAGTGTCAGTGATGCATGGCTAGAGCTCGGCAAGCAGGTAGAGCTCTCCTCCACACAAAGACAACAAACAGAAAGAGAGAGAGAGAGAGAGAGAGAGAGAGGGGATGGTGAGAGAGAGACAGAGGATGGTGAGAGAGAGAGAGAGAGAGAGAGAGAGAGCGTGAGAGACAGAGGATGGTGTGAGAGAGAGGAGAGAGAGAGAGAGAGAGGATGGTGAGAGAGAAGGTAGAGCTCTCCTCCACACAAAGACAACAAGAGAGAGACAGCGGTGGAGGGGAGAGAGAGAGAGAGAGAGAGAGAGAGAGAGGATGGTGATAGAGAGAGTGGGGGATAGAAGGGGCCCGGGGGTGAAAGACAGGCAGCAAGGGAGGGAGGGAGAAAGAAAGGGGAACAGGAAGGGACAGAGAGAATGAGATGAGAGAGGGAAGGAGAACGAGAAAGCAGAGAGAGTAATGGCTCTTTCAGTTCAGTGGGTAGTGTAGAAGGTGAGGGTATTTTGCCCTCAGATCCTCTGTTTTTGGTTTTCACTGAGGGGGCGGAACAGGGCACCCCACCCTTGCCCGGCCTGTCCTGGAGGGGAGCCAGGGACCAGCCTCATCCCCCGCTGGAGCGTGTGCTTTGAGTTAGAGCTCATCCTGTGAGCTCTGGCGTGGGATGGAGGGCCGCGGGTGCCGTGGGACGGGGCGCTGCGAGCATGTCCAGCGCCTATGAGGAAAGGGCTCTCTTTTCCCATCATGCTTTGAACATGAGCTGGGAAGTTCCCACGCTTCTCCCTCTGTGTCTTTGCACACTGAGCGACTTCTGTCAGGGAGGGGGATCAAGCTCCTATAAATCTTCAGCTCCCGTCATCACACTGAGTGTGTGTGTGTGTGTGTGTGTGTGTGTGTGTGTGTGTGCATGCATATTCATGGGCAGATTTGTGAGATGGGGAAGCATGTTTTTGTATGTGTGTGGTCATGTAGATGCATTTGATCTTGTGTGTGGTCTTGCTTTTGTATGTGTATGTGTGTGTGTTAGCATGTGTGTGTGTATGTGAGAGAGTGAGTGCATATGTGTGTGTGTGTGTGTGTGTGAGATGGCAGTGATCTGTGGTAGAGTGATGGGCTCTGTAGAGCAGAAGATCTGTGTGTGTGTGTGTGTGTGTATGTATGTGAGAGAGTGAGTGCATATGTGTGTGTGTGTGTGTGTGTGTGTGTGAGTGTGTGTGTATGTGAGAGTGAGTGCAGTGTGTGTGTGTGTGTGTGTGTGTGTGTATGTGAGAGAGTGAGTGCATGTGTGTGTGTGTGTGTGTGTGTGTGAGTGTGTGTGTGTGTGCATGTGAAAGAGTGAGTGCATGTGTGTGTGTGTGTGTGTGTGTGTGTGTGTGTGTGTGTGTGTGTGTGTGTGTGTGTGTGTGTGTGATGGCGGTGATCTGTGGTAGAGTGATGGGCTCTGTAGAGCAGCAGATCCGTGGGAAGGCTGAAGCAGGAGAGCTGCCCTCAGGGTCCCCAGCAGCAGCCCTGACCGGCTCCTTTACAGCATTAGATTACAGGCAGACAGTCAGGCAGGCAGGTCCTCACAGAGCCACCTACACACACATACACACACACTCCCTCTCTGTGCTCCACGCTCCTCGGATGAGTAGTCTGGCAGTACATACAGCATCCAGTCAAGGCTGCCTCCTCCTGGCTCCGCTTGGAGGCCCCGGGCCCCGGTGCCACGGTAACAAGGAGAAGAAATTGTTTTATATTAGTTTAATAAAGCAGGAGACAAATACCCCCCCCCTTCTGGAGAGGACTGAATTACACACTTCATGAACTAAATTAGTATCACAGCGCATTGCTTTTGTTCGCAAGATGATATGCATTCGTGGGCCCATTTTTCAGCAAGATAAATATGACACGAGCCATGGGTTCCCCCGAAGTAAATACTGTAAATAATAAAAGACTCTGCTCGAGGTGCCTGAGGAATGACTTCATTCTCAGCCATTTATACACCATGTCAAACCGGACCAAGAACAAGGGAGAGAGAGAGGGAGCGGGAGCGGGAGAGCGGAGGGGGACCTGAGAGAGAGAGAGAAGCGCAGGATCTGATTATATAACAAGGCACCTGTGTCTGTTGGACAGAGACAGAGGGCTGCTCTCACCTTGGTGGCGTTGTCACCGTGAGGGGCCATTTCATCAAAGGGCGAAAGTAAACTGCTCATCAGGTTAACTCGATTGTCCCTGTTGTCATCAATATGGATCAGATAAGACCACCATGGTAATGCGCTACTCTACTGTCTCTGCACATGCCCTGTAATCTCCAAACCAGTGCCCAGATACCAGAAATCTGACAAACAGATAAAACCTGGAAACCTGTATGATTTATTGTGATTTTTGAATTGTATCGTATTACACTTTACACACATACCGTTTTCAAGACATATAATACATACTATATCACAGTAAAGCAGTACATACGTGAGGTTGTTTTATATCATGAAAATTGGCACATATTACTGTAATATAATGTTACTAATATAAATTTTAGATATATTACTGTTCTATAACTGTTATATTGATGTTGTTTTGTGAGGCAGAACCCCAGTGACCACAATATTGGTATAACGTCAGGGCAGCATCGTGAGAAAGTTGTTGGCTAGCTGGATAGATAGCATTAACGCTGTGCATGCGCTCGCAGCATTGATACAGTAATTCCCCATCAGCAAGGTCCCTGCTCTAATTGAGCTCTCCCCCCAGATGAGTGCCAGTGGGAGGGGTGGATTACATGCTATTGTCTGGTGTCTGCTGTTTGTGTCACCTAAACACACAGCAGGCTGGGACAAACACTGTGTGAGCACTTCTGAGATCTCCAGCAGTGATGACTCTGTGTGTTTTGACGCTGTATTGAGAGGTACGGCTTTGGCGATAAGGCTCTGTTGAAAATGAGAATGGTGGTTGCTCTTTTTTTCTAGAAAAAAAGGCATAGCTGAAGATTTAGAGATTGTGGTATGGCTCTGTTTTGCTGAGCCTCCCCTAAGCGGGTCTTTTGTCTGATTTCATTGCTTCCTGTGACCACCTGACTCTTGCCTAGCACGCATCTTCTCTCAGTCTAACTCTGCTCCTCCCTCTTCCCAGTATCCCTCTCTCTTGTTAGAAATTCCTCCCTCATCTTTCCCCATAGCATTACCCTCCCTGAGGTGTTACCTACCTGTCTCATCTCTCCTGGTTGGCAGCAGCTTGCTGATCCGAGATCAGGTGCTGCAGCCTCCTCTCATGGGCCGTCCGCACTGGCCCACTTCCAGCAGAGAGGATGGAGGGATTTCCCTGCTGCTTTTGATTCATCCACCGAAAAGAGCGGTAAGCTAAAGGACTTACAGCGCTCCTTGGATTGTGCCTTCCCCTAAACCCGGAGAGAGAGAGGCCTCTTAATATCAAAGCGGGAGTCCTGCATTAGTCCAGCTTACCAGAGGGAAACATGTCTGATAATTGAAAAAGCCCCAGCCGGACTCAGCTGCTCATCACGGAGCCGTCGGGCCCAAGAAGAGATTAGACCCTCTCTTCCTCTCTGCCCTCGGTCTCTGTCAAGGTTCAGAGCAGGGCCTAATCCCCCTCTACTCCTCCTCCTCCACTTCCTCTTTCACCTCCTCTGGCAGGCTGATCTGAGATCTGTCACCAATGAGCACATTCCACTCCTCAGCACTGAGAATTTGGTGATGTCATTTTGCATAGGTCTTGCATCTTTCTCTATCCTCCTCTTGACCATGTCCTGAATTTCAGTGAAAACACAGTGAAAATTATGCATCAAAGCCATGTCCCCACTGAGGACATGGTCTTATTACAATTACTGTGATATTTGTTATTGCTGGTAGAATAATGTGGTGGCTACAGGGATTGCTGGGATGTAGTTTTATTAGTGCGGTGATTGTTTTCCTTTTTCCTGGATGGTCCTGTGTTTAATTGCACTGAACTGACATATAATCCCCGTCTTAATTTAATGAAAGCGCCAGATTATTAAAGTATTACAGCATTGGCTGCCTGGCTTTGTAATTATTTCCACAAATTTCAGCTGCAAGGCTTTCATTGTGCAGCATAGTCATTTACAGGAATTTACACCATGTATTTTTTGCTCCATAATTTAATTAAACTTTAGTTCTTTTCCTACAAGGGGAAAGTGTTTTTTTATTTAACCCCATATAAAATGATACTAATTTGCTGTACTAATATTCTAAACTGCACCAGCGTCTAATAATGGTGACTCCAAACAGCCTGGAACCAGTAATTAGCTCAGGCACTAATGAAAAGGTGATGGCAACACCAGAATAATGTGAGTCTTTCTCAGGATCCTATAAAATAATCACCCACTTTCTCTGTCTCTTATCTGCTAATCTCTTACTGCTAATTAAGCGTCCAGCTCTGGAAGGTTGAGAAATCCTACTAAAATCCTTTGTAGGCCAGGCACAGAGAGGGAGAGGGGGAGGGAGGGAACGAGAGAGAGAGAGAGAGAGAGGGGAGAGAAAGAGAGAGAGAGTGGTTGCTGGCGCTTCACACTCTGCTGGTCACCTGTCAGCTGTCAAAGCAATTATAGCACCTCCTAGTGTTAAATGTTTAAAAGTGTGCATTAGCATGTGGCGTCGTGGCACCCTGTCCCAGTGTTCCCTGCTCACTGCCACTCGGGGGCCAGACGGCACAGCCGCAAATTGCATAAGACAGAGCGCTGTTAAAATCAATACACTGCAGTTTTGTCCTGCTTCCATCTGACTAGGTGCCGTCATCTAATATAATGTAAATAATAAATTGTCACAGTTGGAGTAAGGGTGGAGAGGGATGTTTACACATACATACACACACACATAGTCTTATGCTGGAAAACTGACATGCATGTACATCTTGTAGATTATAAAGCTAGATAGAACTGAGGTGTTTCAGTCTCCCCACAACAGTGCAGCATGTAAAGCGGGGTTAGGCCTTCATAAAGGACAAAGTTTGAAGGGGCACTGCTGCCTGACATTTGGAGTGAAAGGCTGTCCTCCATCCCTGCTGTCATTTCCACAATGAAAGGCCTAAATGGCAGCTCACACTTGTAATACACATTTTTTTCTGCGGATGGCAGAAATATAGATTAAGCTTCCCATTCTGATGTTAAGTTAAAGCAATGCTGAAAGGGCGCATATGAAGGGTGTGTTTTAATTAGGTCACCAGCGGGGGGTGGAGGGGTGGGGGGAGACCTGGGTTCCCAAAGAAAGGTCTGTCTGTCCTTTATTCCCTCGCTGTGCGCAACTGGAAGAGACAGGTGAGAGGAAGTAGAAGAGGTACCTGTCAATACGAGTTCCCGCCGGCCGCGTTCACCCGCTCCGATCAGATGAATTATTTGTGAGGCCCGGCTGATGACAGTAAGATGTAGCTCTCAGTCAAACCTCACCTTCTGTCACATCACGCAGACAAGAGCACATTCACTCCATCAATACACACAGACGGGCTGCACGACCCACACTCTAACATGCCAAAGCAAGGGAGGGTCTCCTTTGTGTTTACTCAGGAGCTTGTAAGCTGAACAGAAATCATTTCATCTTATACCACTTCATTGATTTATTATAATTATTGTGACAATCTTTTGCGACTCTACTGTTATATCATTGTGAAAAAAATAGCTTGCACATGCTTTTTTATGTTTTTGTGTGTGCCCTCTCCACTGCACTGTGTGGCACTCAGTATATGCAGTTCTGTACATTTCTGAAGTGTGTTGACAAGCCCTGGTGTCAGTGTGTCTGAAGCAGAGTGCTCATACAGGTACCCCAGAGGCACTGCGGTGTTCTCCGCTTCTGTTTTGTATGAGTGTGTACATGTCCACATGTGGAAGTTAGCATGTATGTAGCTGTCTGTAGAGTGTGTGAAGCGGTGAAACATCTGATCTGCTGTGTGGTGTGTCCCTGTCTGTCTGCAGTGTGTCTGAGACTGGGAGTGCCAGAGCTTATTTGTCACCTATCTAGGTAGCTGGTAGGTTTGCAGACGATAGCAATGGCGCCTTCTTCCATCTAAATCTCAGATAAGGAAAACACAATCAATAACATGACAGTGACAGTGATAATGATAGTTAATTTCAGAAATTAATATTTCTAAAAATCTTCATAATAATCGTAATCATCATCAGTATCATCAATGTGGGTGAGGGGTTAAGTAACCAATAGGTTAAAACTGTGCTAATAAGAATAACCATAAAAACTACAGTGTGGCTCAAAGAGAAGAGGGGCAAAGTGGTGGTTTG
Source organism: Albula goreensis (assembly GCA_022829145.1). Lineage (NCBI taxonomy): Eukaryota > Metazoa > Chordata > Actinopteri > Albuliformes > Albulidae > Albula > Albula goreensis. The sequence continues at coordinate 16,304,413 of CM040746.1, read as the reverse complement.
GGTCTGTACCCTCCCTCCGTCAGGCTACAACTGGCAGCCACTGTCTGCACACACAGTGGTGCTCTGGATCCCTTTTCCTGAGAAGGCTGGCAGTTTTTTTTTGTGTCTAATGTGTTTTTAAATTTTGTGAGGGATATTTCAAACCTTTTAAAAGTGTTTATTTTCATTTTGTGTATTCTTTATATTTATTTATGATGTACTGGAGAAAATACATCTTCCAGTGACCGCACAGGTTTTACTCTTTTGGGAGCCATGACTTTTTTTATAATGGTCTTCTTCAGTCCTCCTCCCTCTCTCTCTCTCTCTCTCTCTCTCTCTCTTTCTCTTTCTGTTTCTATCCCTGTCTGTCTATCTATCTTTATCTCTCTTCCCTGCCCGTGTGAGGTTAACCTCACAGTTTAACCTGACAACACATCCCATTCAATTATCCTGCTCACGTCCTCTCCCATACTCCCCTTCCACAGAGCAAAAAAGGGAATTGGGGATCATAAGGAGAAGAAGTGGAAGTAGGAATGGCAGAAGAAAAATAAATCAAAACACAGAAAATCAGCTTGCCCCGGTATACTGTCATTTACTCGGTAAGCAGTTGATCAGATAGGCCGCAGAAGAGGTGTTGGGCCATCTAGCCACAATGCATTAGCACAGCAGCACTCCTGGCTAATGATGTTTGTGCCTGCCCCAACGTCCAGATCTGCCCCTGCCAAAAGAAAATCAATCTCTCACTCATGAATTATTGAGATGTTTGCCTACAGCTTTTAAAATATACAGGAGGGGAGTGTGGCTCTGTTCTGTTCCTGTTTTCTCTCTCTCTCTCTCTCTCTCCTTCCCTCTCTCTCTCTCCCTCTCTCTCCTTTTTTGCGTTTCTTCCCTCCTCTTTAAATGAAGGGGCAGCATCCAAGTGTCTACTGCTATTGTATATATGTATATGTGTGTGTGTGCATGTGTGTGTGCAGCTATGTTTGTAGCTACGTAGCTATGCAAAGGTAGCTATGATGTGTGTGTTTGCGTATAATGCATGAACCGTTCCTATATATCAGTTAATTGGTAATCCAGTGGAATGCACAGTAGACACAGGTCCACGACTGTACAAGTTGGCTGTGATGAAAATTTGATGATGTGTTCCCGTGTTCCCTAGAATTGCTGGAGTGCTTTTTTTTCTCACTTTAAATACAAACAAATAAGAGCTCAGGACTGTCTATTCAACCCAGTGCCTTTCACAGTTCAGCACGTGCTCCACTCCACTGTGGAAGCTATTGCCATGAGCATGTCTCATTCTGATACAGTCGCAATGTACATAATTATAATGGTAATATATGAATGTTTAGTTACACATACTTTTTTCACCGGCAGTCTGAGAGCTGTTTGAATTCTATGTTATGGATCCTATAAAAGAAAAATATTCATATATGTATTAATCCCCATATATTTGCTAGTTTGGTTAGCTGTTGTCATGTTTTTCATTGCACTGGTTTGTGTAATTGCAACTGCAGTGTAATTTTTGGTCTTTAGCTTGTCTGTGAAATAACACTGTAAGCATCCATGTGGCTAAATCAGGGTTATTGATGATGTTTGGTTTGTGTGATGCTGTGCTGATGGCGGTGTTTGGTTGGTGTCATTTTTTTGGGGGCGGTTTGGTCAAAGGCAGTTTTACAGAGCTGTTAATCCAGACCAGCACTTCATTAGGAGAGCTGGCAGGATGGGCCTGTGAGCTCATGTAGTCTGTAGTTAGCTGGAGCATGCTGTAATCTGGCATTAATTTGACAATTACAGCCTTGCCTTGGTAATAGGTTAAGCTGTGAGCAGATGTGGCTGATGTGCGAGGCTGGACTGGGATAACCCAGAGCGACAGCTGGAGCAGGGAGAGAGAGGGGACAGAGTCAGAGCCAAAACTCCGCGATAACCGGAGCTGTTCACATGACCTGTCCCACTGTCACATGACCTCAGTGGTGCTCCCACCGGAATGGCTCATTATTAGAGGAGACTCACACTGACCAAGAACAATGCCTATGAGGATATAAGATAACAGAGCATAGGGCAGCACAGAGGCACCTCAGACACTTTCAATAATTTTCTTCAAACAATTATTATTAATAATAATAATAATAATAATAATAATGGTAAAAGGAGGATGAAGAAGACAAAATAAAGAAGTGAAAATAAAGCAGAGAATGAAGAATGAGATGAAGACTAAGAAGAAGAAGAAGAAGACTGGCAGTCAGATCATTATCATCATTATCATTCCTCCAGTGACTGTGCTTGATTGACAGGTCCCTGTGCCCAAATGTGAAGCTTGGTCTCCTTTGCTGTACTGCAGCTATCAATTACAGGCTTGAATATGAAGTGTTTATTATGTAAAATAATGCTCCCTTCTGCAGAGCGGCATCTCCAGGGTCTAGTCTCCATATCTGACGTGAATCCCTCTCTATCTGTGTTCCTGTTTTCCCTCTCTCTTCTCTTTCTGCCTGTTGCCCCCTCCCCCCTTCTTTCACCCCCACCTGCTCCCCCCACCCTCCATGTGTCACTCAGTTGCTTTGTGTGTGTGTGTGTGTGTGTGTGTGTGTGTGTGTGTGTGTGTGTGTGTGTGTGTGTGTCTGTGTGTGTGTCTGTGTGGCTATGTGAGGTTCATGCATACATGCACTCCCCTTCAATCAATAAAGCTGTTAGACCAGTGACACCAGGCTCAGATTGAGTCATTGAGAGCACAAAAGGGGGTGAAAGACAGTCTGACAGCACCTGGTTCTGGTATACATTACCTTGGAAACCAGAAGTATTCTCAGCATTTGACATTAAGTCTGTCTGAAACCAAGCATAGCAGTGTAATTTTGAATGACCACTATATTTGTTATATACTGATTTGTCTTTCAACTCAACTCTTCAACACTGCCGTAAGGCACAAAATTCATCCTCTCACCATGCTGGAGTCTCTCCCAGAGGAAGACAGGTTTTCAAACATTTGGGCAATGTTATTAAAATTGCTGTGCTCCCTCATGAGTCTGTGCAATCATAAGGTTGTTGGAAAAAAAATCCTCAAATAATGAAAGTGGGTGGTAAAGCACACCATTGCAGAATCATTGCGTGGGGACTGCATGCAGCATGCTACATGCTACACACTACACCAGGTACAGTACAGACACCTGTTATTGCACAGGCAAGGTGCTCACACTAGAAGATGGGGTTGTATTAATGAATAAGCCCCAGCCCAATGCTTATATGAAAATGCTCTCACAAATAGCTGGAAAGTTGTAATATCTGTTGAGGGTTTGCTGTTTTATTTCTGCTTTTATGGTTTTATTATGGATTTTGGTTATGGTTGTCTCATCTGCAGTCCCACCAAAAATGTAATTTGTCCCATGTACCTGTTGTCTCCCAAACTGAGACCCTCTCTGACTGGACTCGTCATTAGGAATGGAGAAGGCCGCATTATTCTTCGCTTTGGTCTGATAACCAGAGATTGTCCACGCTGCTGTTTTTTTCATGAAATAGTTCTTGGGTTGCACTTGGCACAGAATGAGCAGCCCTGTGCAGAAACAGCTGTAAAAAAAGAGTAAAAAGTAAGACGTTTTGAAAGAAGAGCTAAGCAAGGGGGGATTTTTTTGCCTCAGAAAGATTTCTGGATATCTGTATTGTAAGCAATTTTGAAACTGTCAGCATAACCTGCCGACTGTAGAGGATATTCCTGCAAGAGAGCAAGACAGAGTAAGAGAGGGCGAAGGAGAGGGACAGCGAGAGAGAGAGAGAGACAGAGACAGAGAGAGAGAGAGAGAGAGAGAGAGAGAGAGAGAGAGAGAGCTTGTTCTGGCAGATAAATAAGCTGTCAGTTATCGACCAGGAGAGGCAGGCGAAGCTGTTGTTTTTGGCTGAGCTGTGGGAGAGAGGTATGAGAGCAATTTCTGGCAAGGCTTGGTCCAGGTCTCGGAGTGGACGCCTGACAGGGTGTCACCCATAGCACAGAGGGCGTGGCCCAAGCAGAGCGTCCCAAGAACGGCCAGCATTCCATCACCCACCCCAGGCTAACCCCCCGGGATTACCACCACTCCCGGCCAGGATGTGTCAAATAGCAAGACAAACTCCCAAATGTCTCTGACAACTGTCCCTCTCCTCAGCTCCTTAGCCACCCCATGTGCCTTGATCTCCTGTCTGCACTACATTCCATTCAGCAAAAGTGTTGCACTAAGAGAGGTGAGGCACAGCTCAAGTAAAAGCGCTTTTCACTCAGCAAATGTTTACTCTCTCTTCGCAGTCTAAACTATTTGATTAATGTTACATTTGAAGCTCTGCAAGTGCAGCACAGTCATTTCTATCTGTTTTTGCAGTGGAGAATTCTGTGAAGGTGAGGGAGTCAGAGGTCATAGGTCATGAATCATGGTTCCTCCCTAATGCAGCACTCATGCATGCTTGCACACTTCCTCTGCCCCGACTGTCTGTATGGTCTCCAGTCACCCTCCACCACCCTTCCCTTCGGGTGGGGTTGCACCTGGTACTCTGGGCATCCTGTCATACCCTATCACCCTCCCACCCCCCACCCCTGACCTGCCGTACGCCACTTCAGCTCTTTCACTTCCTCCTCATGCACCGCAGACCCAGGGACCCACACACCAACTCATATGAGACACCATATAAGAATAGGTGTACATGTGGGTTTCCCTGTTACACCCTCTACACAAGAATGTGGGTCTCTGGGAGTGCATAAGCAAACCACTGTAATATAATTTAGTCTTACAGCTCCCACTTGTTCATGTGGTTACTGCTTGTTTGTGTGTTATAAAGGTGTTGCTGCCTGAAGTGAATAAGATTGTGTAGCAAATAGGCAGTCTCATTGCAGACTGAGCTGTGTGTGTGTGTGTGTGTGTGTGTGTGTGTGTGTGTGTGTGTGTGTGTGTGTGTGTGTGTGTGTGTGTGTGTGTGTGTGTGTGTGTGTGTGTATTTCTGAATCTCCAGTTTCCACATGCCAATAAAAAGAGGGGGTATAGGGAGGACAGAGAGAAGAGGGGGAGGGCAGAAGGAGGGAAAACAGCACACACAAATGGGAGAGAAGGGAGGGAGGGACAAGGAAAGTAAAGAAGAGAGGATCAGAAGTAGTGCTGTGGGAGCAATAGAGGGAGAGAGAGTGGGAGAGAGAGGGAGAGAGTGAATACAGAGAACGAGAATGAGAACAGAGAGAAACATAAAGGACCAACAGCTGAGTCCGTCGCTCCCTCCCACTCTCTCTCTCCTTCCCTCTCTCTCTCTCTCTCTCTCTCTCCCTCTCTCACTCTCTGATTCACTCTGAGGTCTGCGTTAGCCTTCATAAAATATTAATACTGGTTGTGCTCAGCGCCATAATTGCCATCTCAGCCCCTGAATAATTTATATGTGGTGCCGTTCACTTCGTCTCATTTACTGATAGCGCGGGTAGCGCCATACAAGTAGATGGCAAATGCAGTAATGTCGCTGTTTTGCATTTAGTGGAATGAGATTACCCAGAGAGCCTGGTGCTCCCCGCCCATGGTGTCCCGTCCCTCTGCCTCTGACACCAGCACTTCCCTCGTTACAATATGCTAATTGACGATACAGCAACAGGACTTTGTACTCCTTGAGAAAAGAGAAGTCAAAAATAACAATAATAAAATAATGCGCTATCCGGTGTGGACTGTGTGGAGAGGGCCCTGCTCTGTAAATAGGGACAGGCCTCTGACCAGAAGATGCTCTTGTTAAGCGGAGCACTAGCTCTATGTCTCAACATACCAAGTTGAATAAGAATGATGTTTATCTTATCTGTAATTGCAACACCTGACCTGTATAGTAGATATACTATATGCCATTATATTATGAGACAAACATTGTATCAATTAAACTCTAAAAGAAGGTATAATAATATTGCACTGCTTAAGATGGTAATATTAGTGTATAATTGTTTTGCATAATGTACATATATGTATGTTTGTGGAAGAGCAGTGGTCAGCGCTACAGGATTATTTTTTTTGTTTGTTTGTTTTTTTAAAAAAATAAGATTTGTATTGCATCCTACAGAAGCTCCAGCAATCATCAACATGTAAGACCAGGTCATGGCATCAAGTTTTATTAGTGGCGGCATTGCCGGTGTTCATTGCCATGGTAACAGGAACTTGGGCATAAACAATGATATCATTATCAGCAAAGCTGTAAATGCTTTTACTGTACGGCTGACTAATGTTAATATTATACTTAGAGCTGAATGGGAGGAATGACAAAGCATGCAATATTTATGTGGAGTTGTTGTATTCACTTTTGTATGTGTAATTTATGTACTTAATGGGATTAGAGGCATGGATCCATGAGAAATGTTCATGTTGCTGTAATGGCAGGAAATGCATATACCCAAATATAACAAAAATAATAAAATAACTATTATTAGAACAGGGGGTCCTCGGGTTACGACAGTCTCGAGTTACGACGTTTCGTCTTTACGACGCACTCCCATAAATTATTTAAAAAACCTAGTGTCAACCTAAGCGGTTTGGTTCGTAAATACGACTACAAAAATAAAGATAAGAAATTGTTCTCTCTTTTTTTTATTACTGTTTCATTTAATTACTGTATTTTATATGTCCTTCATATGTTGTGTGTACAGTGTGAGTGACTTAAGGTGTTAATTTAGGAATAATTTAGGTATAAATTCCAACTTACGTTGAAAATCGACTTACGACAAGTCATAGGAACGGAACTCGTTCGTAAGTCGAGGACCCCCGTATTGTTATTAGTAGTAGTAGTGGTGGTGGTGGTGGTGGTGGTGGTGGGTGGTACTAGCAGTAGTTTTTGTAGCAGTAGTCTAGTAGTAGTAGTGGTGATAGTAGTAGTAGTAGTAGTAGTGGTGAGTAGTAGTGGTGATAGTAGTAGCTAGTAGTAGTAGTGGTGATAGTAGTAGTAGTAGTAGTGGTATAGTAGTAGTGGTGATAGTAGTAGCAGTAGTAGTAGTAGTAGTAGTAGTAGTAGTAGTACTAGTAGTAGTAGTGGTGAGTAGTGGTGATAGTAGTAGTAGTAGTAGTAGTAGTACTAGTGGTGAGTAGTACTAGTGGTGATAGTAGTAGTAGTAGTGGTAGTAGAGGTAGCAGTGTTGTCAAATATATGAACAATAAGAAAGGAGCAGGGTATTAGCCATTACATTTGTTGGGTTTTAACCTGGTGCAGAAGTATATTAGATAAGCTACCCTGTTAACCCAGGGATAGATTTTGGACAATGAGGGAGCTTGTGTTTTCTGCAGGGGACGGTGGAATCAGGGGAATGGGGCGCCCCTGCATGGGTAAACCGTGTGCAATTTCAGGGAGCCAGTGGGTTGGCCAGATGTGGCCTCCAGACAGCGAGGTCAGGAGATCAGGGGTCAGTGTGTTTGAGTACTGCATTAACCCCTCGAGGAACGCCATCCACCAGACTGATGGAACTTCTGTTTCTCCACCTCTCCCTCTCTTTCTTTGTCTCTCTCACTCCCACACTTTTCTAAGTCTCCTTCTCAGTTCAATTTGATTCTATTTTCATTGTTTTTCAACATAAAATAAATACCAAAGAATGTTTATTTTTCCCTATCTCATCCTCTCTCTCTCTTCCTCTTTCCATTTGTCTCTCCTCCCTCTTCTTTTCTGTGAATAATATGTTTTATACAGCCATCAGATAATATTCTCTAATCAGTCATGCCCAGTAATTTGTCAATTTTTCTTTTGAACCTTTCAGTTGAAGATTTCATTTTGAAAAGCCCATTGCCCTCTTCATGTCATTACTGTATTAATTGCCTTTTGTAATTGAAGGGCCCTCAGCGATGCACAACAATGCTGTCCGATAAATAATGAAAGCCTTGGGTTGCAGCACATGCTTTAATATACATTATACCTGCAAGCGTCCTTCCCCCTCGCTGCACTCCGCTCTCAGGAGAGCTCTTCACTGCTCTAATGGAGTTTGTCTGGCCACATGGGCCAAACCAGTGAGAAAACCCTACATACTGCAGTCTCCACATCTCCCACAGACCTGCTCATCTACCACCAACACCCTTCTTTAAGCTTTGCTCCAGTGCATGGTATATGATTTTACACCAGTATCTGTGAGTTTGAGAGTGTGTGTATATTTGTATATATGTTTGTGCGTGTGTGTATGTATGTGGGTGTGTGTGGCAGCACACAGTATGTGTGTATTTATGGGCCCTGCGGTTACTCTGAGTTCAGGCTGTAAATACAGTTCAGACAGCAGTTTGCCTTGTGGATTTGGCCAGGCCATGAGCGAAAGCAGGGTGTCACCCGCGAGGTTAAGCCGCGCGTTAGGAGGAATGTGTCACCCTCCCCACGCTAGTGACACAGCGCGACAGCTGGGAGAGAGCGAAGGAGCGAGTGTCAGGCAGGAAGAAAGCAGGAGATTAGAGGTATTAAATAATATTATAGCCATGCCTGCGGCCTGGTTAGTGGTAAGCCCCCGTGTGCACCATGTTTACCAAACAGCCGCGCTGTCCGTGGCTGATCCTGTAAGGCACACACACACACACACCACTGTAAGCGCTCCATGAGGCCCCTGTTTTTAACACGGCCGGGAACAGATCTCAATCCGTCTCACCACACCACTGAGTCCTCGCTCTGGAGGGCTGCTGTATGTGCAGGCCTCTGTTCCAGCCAGGCACTTAACCACCTGACCTGACCCAGCCAATAGGTGCCTTGGCTAAATCACTGCAAGGCCTTTTGCTATGAGAGGCTGTTGTGTATTCTTAAAGAGCTAGAGGGTCTGCAGGACTGTGGCCCAGCGTACTGGCAGCTGGGCAGCGCTGCTGTTTCTGGCCGCTTTCCCCTTTTCCTGCAGGCTCCATTTGCTTATGTGGCACAGGTGTTCATCCACCTCTAGAGAACAGATGTGAGACCCAAGACACTATTGCTGTGTGACTAGGCATGCCATTTGGGTTACATGGTGCCCCTGCAAGGTATTGAGTCATTTGAAAGAACTGCCCTTTGTTTAGTGAAATATTTTATCGTGACAGGGAGGAAAGGGAGAGAGTTCACTCAGACACAACGCTGGGAGTGAGGGAGAGGGCAGTCTGGTGTGCCAGGCTTTGGCACACGTGGCCGACGTGGTGTCGGGCCGAACCGGGGATGTCTCTATTGAAAAGTAATTAAAAAGAGGCCGGATCACTGAGTATTAGCACTCTGAGTGAGCCGGTGACGGAAAGTTCTGTTAATTAAGTGCTTTCCGCTGCTCTATTGTGATAACGGTAACGAGGACTGTCACACGACTGGCCACAGCAGTGACCCCCACAGCCGCATGCCATAATTGCTGTGGAGACAGGCAGTGACGGAGCTTGGGGAGGTGGGGGGTTGGGGGGGGGGGCATTGCCAACGATATGCCACTCTCTCACTGGAGCAGTGCAGAGAAAAAAATTAGAACGGGTGTGTGTGTGTATGGGGGGTTGGGGATCAGTGGTGCTAATTAGTGCTGTGAAAATGAGATTGAGGAGGACAGAACACTCCCAAATCTCTCTGTGGGATCACAAAGATTCAGATACATCTATTTCCACAGTAAACTTTGACCCTTTTCCTGTAAATCTTCCTAGGTATTTTTAAAAACGCATTAATAGAGAGAGGCAAATGTTGTTAAAAAAGGGGCACATGATAAATCAAAGCTTTGCTTCAAAGGAACAGGCTTGGCTTGCAAAATGAAGTAGCATGTTAGGCTTCTTCACTGCTCTTACTCACTAACTTTGCACTGAAAAAAAAACAGAATAGCACTCAGTGTCTGCCTGCAGTACCTGAATCAAAGTACAGTGCATTTTGCATAGTTTTAAGAAGGGAGAGCATAGCATACATCCTTACATAGGAGTTTTAACAGTACTGTCGCTAGGACCCAATAGACATGCATGTAAATGCACATACACACATACACACACACAAACACACACACACACACACATATATAAATATTTGCATTAAAACAGCAGTGTAACTGGGCCAATCTTTTTAAAGTATGTAATTAATTAATTATACATGCCCATCCCCTGCCTCTCTCTCTTAGACGCATGCTCTCATTGGTCCTTCCTTTGCAGTGGGGCTGGCAGCTGAGAGACATGTGGTGGCGTGGTTTGGGGCACAGCGGACAGTGTCAGCGTGGGGTCCACCGCCAACCACCCACCACCCCCGACAGGTCGTGTGACAGCTCGGACACAGTGCCTTTATGGCACCCCACCCGTTCAGGCCTGCTGCTCTTTATCAGATTATCTATGCCCCCCTGCCGGTTATTAGTTAAGTAAACCCTGGCAACAGCGCACCAATACCAGATCGGGATAGTTTAATTCTGTTTACTCTTCGGGTAGGATAATGCTCTATTGACCGATTGATGGGGAAGTATAGACCTGTCTATGTTCTGGACGAGGGGTTTATTTCGAATTTGGTCCTTTTTTGTGGGTGTCAACGAAATGTTCCAGCGAAAACTAAAACGATGAAGAGGGTTGTGTTCTTCAGCCTCTCAGCCCGTATAATGGAAGCATGCGCGCTTGAGGTGAGGATTTCATAAATGGGGCATTTTTTGAAAATCTCCCAAATATCTGTGTAAACACAGTGGTTCAGCCCTCTCGGGTTTCTCTGGAGGAGAAAATGACGGGCTCTGTGCTTTTTTTCTCCCTCTCAAACGGGTCACACACGGAAAGAATCCCAGGCCCAGTCAGGGGGATTCGGTTGCAGGCATCTGTTGTACAAATGTGCCCCCCCAACCCCCACCCCTATTCCCCCCATTTCTCCGTCTTTAAAGGGGACCTGTCGGACACTTGGGTCTTAATTAGGCTGGCGAAATTCGATATGGAAGAGTGGGTCATATGATTTCTCTGATTGGGTGCAGATACAATTTCGCTTTCTCTCTTTCTCACTATATCTACCTCTATAGCTTATATTTCTCTTTTTCTCGCATTTACTCTGTACCTTTCTGTTTCTGTTGGTCCCTCACACTTTTTCAAACATGGCCTTTGTGCTGTGTGCGTATGTGTTTGTGAGAATGTTTTTCAGGGTATGTTTTTCAGGGCGTGTTTTGCGGGTGTGTGTTTCTCAGGATGTATTTTTGCGAGGGGCACTGCCCCACTGCAGTGTCCTCTCTGGCATGGCATGGTAGATTAGCCCTGTGCCCTGTGGCATGTGCTTCTGTAGCGGCAGATCTGTGCCCGCTGAAATTCATCCTCATTACCCGTCCTTTTCTGCTCCATCCCTGCTGGCAGCCAGCGCCAAAGTGGCCAGCTGGAAGGCTCCAGTCCTCGAGTCCAAAACCAAAACAACACCTGGAAAAATGTGCTTGTGTCTATGTGATTCAGTGTTTGTGTGTGTGTGTGTGTGTGTTTGCGTGTGTGCATTCAATCTATATGTGTGTGTATGCATTTGATCTGTGTGTGTGTGTGTGTGTGTGTGTGTGTGTCTGTGTGTTTGTCTGTGTCCATGTGTTCCGTGTATGTGTGTCTTTATGTGTGTGTGTCCGTTTGCTTTTCCCCAGTGACTCTGTCTGAAAGACATTGCCTCAAAAGGATGTGAATCAGTGAGCTGTCAAGCCTGTCTCTGCCCTCTCACAGATGGTCCTGCTCCTTACTCTGCCATGTGGTCTACTGCTGTGTGTGTGTGTGTGTGTGTGTGTGTGTGTGTGTGTGTGTGTGTGTGTGTGTGTGTGTGTGTGTGTGTGTGTGTGTGTGTGTGTGTTTGGGCATGTGTGTGTGTGTGTCTTATCTGTGTGTGTGCACGTGTGTGTGTTTCTTATATGTGTGTGCGCGTGTGTGTGTGTTTTATCTGTGTGTGTGTGTGTGTGTGTGTGTGTGTGTGTGTGTGCAATGTGTGCACATGTGTGCATGCACGCATGTGTGTGTGTCTTATCTGTGTGTGTGTGTGTGTGTGTGTGTGTGTGTGTGTGTGTGTGTGTGTGTGTGTGTGACTGTATGTGGGTGGGTGTGTGCAGGAGTGGTATTCAGGCATGCGTGTGTGTATTTTACCACCATACCGGTTTTCAGAGCAGTTCATGAGCAGGGGATCCAGTGACCACACACGCCATGTATCACTCCCTAAGTATCTGCCTGCTGACAGCAGGCACACTGTAAACTATGCTGGGGACAGGGACATGAGACGGGGAGTTTGGGACTCTGTGGCCTGCTCCTCCAGGTCCATCCATGCACTAAAACAGCAGGGAGCAGGCCTTCAGCCTCCTGCTCATACCATCCTGGACTGACAAATCAGATAGGACTCTGTTGCTGTGCCTGTAAACAATGGTTAATGTGAACTGCCCTGTTCAAGTGCCAGCTGAATGTGTGTCAGTAACATGCTGCCAAGTCAACAGCCACAGGAAGCTGTTGTGTGAAAGCAGGAATGTAATGACACCAAATGTCTCTTGGTGTCACTCTCTCTGTGTGAAAGTAATGTGGGTTAAGTGCTGTGTAGAGCTGGAGGACTGGATGTATGTGCTAAGGCCACACAGGGTGATGGCCTGTAGCTCTTTGGGATTAAGTGCTTTTTGTATGATTCTGCAGACAGTGTGTATGGTTTTCCATGGTTTCCCTGAGGGTCAAGAGGCATATTTGGAATGGCAGCTTAGATTACAAATGTCTTGATTTACTTCCAAAATGTACCCTTTATAACTAAAATATACATTCTTTGTACTTTTAAATCAAATCAAAAGTTTATTAAAATGTGTTAAATCAACGGCTTCAAAAGAGTAGCTCAATGGATTGATAGATGTACATTAGTTAACCAAGAACAGGAAGCTGATCTGACGGTTGTGCTTAATTACCACTCTGTCTGCTCTGGACGGTGTGTGACTGCAGCAGCCCTGACTCCTGACCTAAACATTTCCCACTTTAAAAATTTACCATGAGGTTAATTCTCCATGTGTAACTCTCCGTTCTGTTAGCACGCGTCAGGTTACGATGCATTGTGATGTGTTGTGTTGTGATGTATCCCTTTTCTGTATTCTTGTAGGTTCTTCCTGAAATTCTTCTTGAAGTGCAACCAGAACTGTTTAAAGAATGCAGGGAACCCACGGGACATGCGCCGGTTCCAGGTGAGCTTTCACCTGAATTTCATTCATTCATTCATTCATTCATTCATTCATTCATTCATTCACTCACTCACTCACTCACTCACTCACTCGCTCATTCATTCATTTTCAGCGCCTGTCTCACTCTGCAACACTCGCACCCATCCATTCATTCATTCTCAGGGCTTGTCTCACTGAGCAGTACTCTCATTCATTCATTCATTCATTCATTCATTCATTCATTCATTCTCAGGACCTGTCTCACTGTGCAACACTCACACTCATGTATTCATTAATTCTTAGGGCTTGTCTCGCTGTGCAGTACTGTCATTCATTCATTCATGAATTCTCAGGATCTGTCTCACTGTGCAGTGCTTACATTGCCTCACACAGGGCACACATAGGTATTCCTTGCTAATGTGAAACAGAGGCATATTTCAGGAAATGTGTCTTGATGTTATCCCTGGACATGCTGACAGATTTACTGCGAACAGTGCAGTGTGTTTAAGCAAAGGCATCGGCCAATTGCTTTGTTATGTCTTCTTTATGAGCTGTTCACTGTACAATGCATGACATGTAACACACACACACACACACACACTATGAACCCCACATACCACAGGGCTTCCCTGCTCTCTTCAATGGAGAGCACCCTCCTCTGAAGTTGGTCTTATCATTTTTATAATTGTAGGAGTATTAATTATGTGTATGGGTTGAAAAGGTACTTACATGTGGCAAGTATACAATGTGCCATGATGACAATTACTCAGCTTGGACTATAATTGTTCATAGTAATTGTGGTGCAACAGCAGTTAACAGCCACAATTTGATTGAGTTTAATTAGTGGTACAATTAATTTATAGTTTTAATCGGTAGGCAAGCAGGAATTAGAGCGAATCACAAGTAAGAAAATGCACCTACTCATTAGTGTGTGTGTGTTTGTGTGTGTGGTTGTATTTGTGGTGTACGTGCATGTATGTGCGTATGTGTATCTGTGTGAACATATACACATTAGATTGTGTGTGTGTGTGTGTGTGTGTGTATGGGTGTTTCTGTGGGTATCTGTGTGAACATATACACATTAGATTGTGTGTGTGTGTGTGTGTGTGTGTGTATGTGTGTGTGTGTGTGTGTAAGGGGCAGGTTGGTCTCTCATGTCGATGATGCAGTTTGAGTTGTGTGAAGCAGTCGTCAAGGAAGAAAAAAATCACACACATGAGATCCAGACACCTTAACAATTGCCTTGCCCGTCTCCTGAAAAAGAGAGAAAGGAGGGAGTGAGGGAGGGAGAGAGAGTGGGAAAGAGAATAGGGAGAGAGAGAAGGAGAAAGGGAGAAGGCGTGAAAGAGTAAGAGAGATAGAGGAAAGAGAATAAAGCGTGTCCATCCCGGAGAGACTTGTGACAATGTTTGCCAAGTCCTGTCAAGCGCTTCCTCTCTGGAGAGTCAGGCATCTCTTGAAGCTTTAGAGCAATTTGAATAAGAGGCTCTCCAGTTCACCCTGGCCCCTCCCCACCATCCCATCCCAACAAGAGCAAATCTATTATGCCTCAGCCATTGTATGAGCCTCCTCCAGTGAGGCCGTTTCTAATTAAATTAATCTGCATGTCAATCTATCGGTGATCAATCAGGGGAGCGGCGCGGGCCACACAGGGGCTGTGAGAGGAGCTGACAGAGTCTGATAATGACATGGGGAGCGGACCAGCCCTCTTAATTAGCACGCATAATGGGTGGATTAAGCCAAGGTTGGTGCTGTCTGTAGTGGAACTGTCGGAATGTGCATTAGCGTGCATGTGGCTGTGTGTATGTGTGTGTGTGTGTGTGTGTGTGTGTGAGTGTGTGTGTGTAGGTGGTGGGGAGGTGGGCAGCCCAGCAATTAGGAGACTGCTGTGATGCCAGCTTAATCATCAGTGGCTGTGTGGAGAAACTTGATGGATTGGCAGCTTCTGTCATTTCTTGGTGGGAGCAGAAGGCCTAGAAGAATGTAGCATTCCCACACAGCAAGGACACACTCATACATACATATATACACATGCGTAAATAGCACATGCATATGTCATGCACACACATCTAAAACAAAATGACATGCATGCACACATACACACACAACTCTGCTCTGTAGGTTTTGTAATATGTTTCCCTCTCTCACTCTCACTTTCATCTCCCCTCCTCCCTCCCTCAGGTGGTGGTCTCCACAACAGTGAGTGTGGATGGCCACGTCCTGGCCGTGTCCGACAACATGTTTGTGCACAACAACTCCAAGCACGGGCGGAGGGCGCGCAGGCTTGACCCCTCCGAAGGCACACCGTCTTATCTGGAGCATGGTAGGCAGCAGTTCTCTCCCTCCTTCATGAACTCATCCATCCATCCCTCCGTCTGTCTGTCCGCTCCCGCTCCCTGTTGTGTGGAGAGAGAGCGACAATGAGATAGAGAGAGAGAGAAACGGCCAGTTTGCAGTTCCTGTTAGTGTTGTGTTGCACACTCAGTAATACTGAGCTAAATTGATAACAGGGTACACTGAATGCATTAGAAACACAGTTTTCATGTGCTACTTCAGCAAAGTGCTTTAGCTGAACCTTATAAGAGAGGCAATGTCAGGGAATATGCTCTGTTTGAGCAGTGGAAACATTGTGAAATTCAGCATCTAAAGCCCTGTGCACACAGCTCAAATACACTTGTGAGCACAGCGTATTTGCATTTCAGAGGGTTTGAATACGAACAGGTCAATATAGGGCAAACAGTATTGGGAAACAAAGCAGTAGATCGTACTTGGATCATGTACACTGTATGGTTTTTAACACAGTTGGTTATTTCATTATTTAATGCACAGCAACTGTATTTGTGTTTTTGTTATGACCTCACTGAAGAAAGCTCACTTGGTGCACCATAAAGACTGAGAGAACAAAAGAAAAAACTACTACAAATAATTTTACTTAAGTAAAGTATTTTGGGCAAGCTGGATGGAATTAAGGAAAACAGATGGCAGGGGTTTCTCAAGACAAATTTCTCAACTCAAACTCAGAATTTTCCTTCTTCCAGATAGCAGTGTAGTCTTTTCCATAGTCAGAAACAACAGACAATGAGGGCCGTTTAGCAATGTAAGTAGCATAAGGTCAAAGAAATATCCAGAAAATGGTGGCACACTGTGTGTGTGTGACCTGTGTATGAGGGCGGTGATTTTTAATTGAGGAATTTTAATTCGTCCTGACCTCATTGCACTGCGGGAGCTCTCGTGATGAAGGGGCGGAAGGACTGTGAAGTCATACTTGTGCGAGGGGCGAGGGGACGACAAAGCATTGCATCTGCATCACATGCAGAACATGCAGCTACCGCAGCACCCTCCATCTCCTCTGACTCACCAAAAAAAAAAAAAAACACAAACGGGAAAGAAAAAGAAAATTCCCTTTCGCTGTACTTTTCCACAAATCTTAACAAGCGCAAAAACTAATTAATAACATCAAGGTCTCGAACGCATCGAGGCACAAGCTCAGCAGAAACAGTCCAAACCAGCGCAAAAAAGAAAAACAAGAACTTTTTCTTCGGTTTGTTGCTGTCTGAGTTTCTGGTCTCTCGAGTTTCTCCTTCCTGCGAGCGAAGGAAGGCATCCCATTTATTCTCAGGCCTCCGCCATTCACCCCGCTAACTAACGGCACTGTCTCTCGGAACAACAGCGAGGGAAGGCTGTATAGTCCACGAATACTAAACCCCCCCCCCCCACCAACACTAGCAGCACCACTCTGAAAATAATACAGTGTTAAATGGCTGCGTAGCTTTTAGAAGCACCAATAGGAGTCAAACGCCACTTCAATTTGTCTCCCCCCTCCTGCGGCTGCACGCGGGAGTCCCTGTCAGGCAGCACACCCCGGCACTGCATTATCCCCTGCGTTTAACATGCAGCCCTGGTGCGGCAGGGCAGCCCTGCGCTGACAGGCCACCGCCGAGCACCAACTAAATCACCTGCGAGCTCATGGGTGCCAGGGCCAGGGAGAAGGGGGTCACTGCGCCATGTCATGCCAAAATGCGCCACAGTTTTTTTGGGGCCGTGCCAGTACTGGGCAAGGCTTTCTGTACTGGGCAAGGCTTTCTGGGCTGCCTTCGGCAGGTTATCTCTTGTAGGGGAGGGGACTAAAAAAAGGTACGGCTCCTTGCGGTGCGTGTATCCTGCATTGGTAAGGTTGAGGAGAGGAGGGGCGGTTCAACCCCATGACTCACAGCCATCTGTTCAATGGTGCAGGGAGAGAGGAGAGGGGGGATTGACAATAGCTCAGAGAGACTCCGTCTAATTAATGTGATAACCTGACCCCCACCCCAATCCACCCCACCCCTTCCACAACTCCCTTTTCTTTCTCCTACCTGTGAATGATGTGCTGTGCTGCACAGAAACTGTTTTGTTCTGAGGTTTTGGTTTGGCTTTGTTTTAGCCCTTCCCTCCCAACATCCTAATTGGGGAAGCTCTCCTTCCTCATTAAACACTGTCTGCTGAGGGCGGGTCCCCATCGCCCTGGTGGCAGACATGTTCATTAGAGCGCTCTCAGCCATTCTGCACGGCACCCCAGAGGTGCTGTGGCATAGAGCAGCACTGACCTGAGGTCTCCTCAGCCCCTGGCAGCAGAGAGGAAGAAGCCTGTAGCCTGCAGCCCCTGGGTGTTTCTGTTATCTAATGCATCCCTGTCCACTGCCACCCAAAGCCATGGAATCCATACAGCATCGCATCACCTGTGGAGTCATTATGTCACATGATCACCTTTCATCAGAACTCTTTTCAATCAGCCATTTTTCTGTTTCCACTTTGATCAGCAGTCTTGTACTTCGCATTAATTCATTTACTTACTCAACAGGTGTACATGTAGCCTTTTTCCTTCCTTTTTTAATTCAGTTCTGGTGTTTCTGTTTGCTTGATGACAGTAAATAGGCAAGGCAGAAGCCATTTCTTCCCTAGTTATTAAAAAATATATGTTTTAATGTAAGTCCACTTGCACATAACGACTCTAACGGAACTCTCCATCAACCATTTCAACAGTGCACAAAGTGATATCTTGCATTCATCTGTGTCCCTCTTTCAACAGATAGTGATGTATTCCCTCTTTAATTACGACTGAAAGATTGTCTGAAACATTTCGCTCAGATTTCTCTCCCTTCGTTACTACAAAAAAGGGGTTTTCAGGCTCTTAAAGGATAAAAAAGAGCAATGAATATGTGTTTTCCCCTGTGGCGTGTCGACTTTGAGTGTGCGGGATGCGTTTTCATGATGCCGAGCATTTATTTCCTCAGAGGGAAGGGTTTATCATTCCTCGGGCATCTGGAGATTGACCAAAGACACTGTCAGGTTACTGCCTCTCCCCAAACTCTTAATGCCCTCTAATGACATGAGCGCAAGATTGAGAGACTGATTTTACAGAGTTAAACAAATCCAATCTTTTTCTCATTTAGATTTCTGGGATTTAAAACCCAGAAACATATTTTTTGGAAAAATTCAACCTTCAAAATGATACCGATGAGAGCGGTTTTAAGTTAAATTGCAGATTTTATGTGTTATTTTGTTTTTTTGATAAGTTGCAGTCTCGAGGGGTAGTGGTTGTAGCGTTTCCTGGGTTGGGATTCAGAAGAGATTAGAGGTCTTGTGCCTGAAAAGAGAATCTACTTGTCTGACAATGGAGAGGTTTGGCTATGGCTTGCAACAGTGGTAAAGAGGTGCTTCTAAAATCCCTGCCCATTGCACCTCAGTGGGTTAAGGGGTTGCATGGGGTGTGGATAATGGTTATTGTGGGAGGTATGTCACTCTCAAGCTCAACACAAAAACTAGCTTTTGGATAAACTCCTTACAAGCAGGTCCTGAGTTAGTGACAGGATGGAAAGGCTAGCACAGCGACAGGCCCAACTGCTAAATGTGTCTCAGTGTTCTCCAACAAACTCTTCTCCACTCCCAAACTTGCCTGCAGTCAAAGGGTTTCCGCTCTGAGAGCTTTCTTCGGAGAGCAGATTGAGAGTTGGCGAGACACGGGGCGATATTTCGGCAGAAAGCACCACGGTGGAAAGAGGGTGTCCCAGGGTGCGGCGGACGGCAGGCCGCCCCCAAGGGACAGGGAAAGAGGGAGAGAGAGAGAGAGCGGCGGCCTCCGTGCGTCGGCTGCGTGGCGGGGCCCCACGTCGGCTCTCTCCGAGTGCGAGCAGAGCGAGGGAACAGATGGCGCGGACGGAGGCACCGAAGTTTAATCCTATCAGATGGATTCGCGTTCCACCATCTGGTTAATCCGCGCACAATTTCAGAGCCTGCAAAAGAGTCGTCTTAGGCCAAGATTACCGTCACAGATTGCTCCGGTTCCCCTGTTCATCTTTCCCAGTTTATCGCTTCGCCAAATTGCATTACAGCTTGTCCTCGCAATCACCGAGTGAAAGAGCAGGAGAGAGGAAAAACATTTCATCCTTTGGAAAACTGGATTACTTTTCTTTAACAAATGAAAGCATGTCTGACATGCAGAATCTTTGTAAAGTAAAGAAGATTAAGCATGTATTTATTTGTATTACAGACGTTGGTCTTTTTTAAAAAACCTTGTCTAGCAATCTAAAGCTTGTAATACCAAAATTAAAGGGCAATATTACATAAATAAAGAAGTGAAAACAGTTTTGAGGATGCTCCGGGCTCAGAGAAGGAATATGATCAAATTTTAGTGGCTGTCAGTCACTTAAACCCCACTGCAAAGAAAGAATTCAGATTTACAGTAGTAAAATTAGATTTAGTGGAATCTTAATGTCGTTGCAAACAAAAGGCAAAATCACAGGCCATAATTATTGGGAATATGAATGGTCTTGCTTTTGGTATGGCATGTTTAATAAAACAAAGTAAAGATTAAAGACAATAGATCTTTTGACACTTGTTATCTTCTTTATAATGCTAAATGGCTGAAACCTGGGTCTTCAGCCTCACACCAGCTTCAGCAAATTAAATTCCATGATTGCAAAACATCAGATAAGGAGCAAATAAGGACAGAGGGAGGGGGGGAAAGATGACTTCACTCTCCGATGCCAGAAGTCTTATTTCGGCTCGTGTCATGGGGTAGACAGAGGTTTCCAGGCTGAGTCACTGGTCACTTGGGAGACATTCTGCCCTGTCATTGGTCAGACCACTCCCCCTCCTACTCTCCTGCTGAAGTCTTCTTTGCCTCATCCCAACATCCATGTTCCTCCCGCAAAAACCACCTTGGGATACCACATTTTGCTGGGCCAGTGTTGCGGTATAGGTGTGAGGTCCAGCAGTGTCTTGCATTCTCCCCCCACATGTGCATGCTCATGGCTTTTGTCCAGCCCCTCTGAGTTGCGTCAATCCTCTTGCTCTCCACTCAACTCTTTTGAGACCTCAAACTTCTCCCATGGACACATGCAAGGACTCAAACCGAATCTCATATAGGTGCAAGGGGATCCTTTACCAGAGATGAGAAGTCTCTCAGTGGTGTAGTCATCAGTGTTAATAGCATAATTATAATGGACTCGTGTTTCAAACTGACTTGTACCGTTGGGCATCGCTGTCTGAAATGAATTTACTGAGGCGGTCATAGTGTGTGTTCAGACGCTCAACAGAAAGGAGGCAGGATGTTCCATCACCCCTCAGAGGGCCTGTGTACACACAGAGCATGTTCAGCATTCATTATGAATGCAAATGAATACACGCTCCACCTTGAAAACCTTCGCTTTAGTGTCTCATTAGCATGAATGACGCCGTGGCATTTGGGGCCTAGTCTCAGCACCACCCCCCACTTCCCCCCCACCCCTCCACAAAACTCAGGAAGAAGCAGACAGCTCTTAATAAGCCAGCTGACCTTTCCCATCAGTGGCCTCTCTTTGTCGCGTGGGGCGCGAGACGTCCTTGCCCCGTACAACAGAACAAGCTGAACGAACCAGGGCAGGAGGCTCGCAACCGACAGAAACACTTGTTTTGCATTTTCAGCGGTCCTCAGGTCGCTGGTGTGACTCTGCCCCACCCCACCCCGCCCACCACTCGTTGCCATAGCTGTAAAGAAGCCTGCTGTTGTGCCACACTTAACTGTCAGGAAAGCCATTATGGTAGTAGGGACCACACTTTTGGGTCTTTTGTTTTTTTGCTATAAACGCTGCCCTGTTAGAGGAGTTGCAAGAGCCACAAATGTTTTTTTTTTGGGTGGGGGCGGGGCAGGGGGTTATGTGGTATTTTTAGTTGGATCCAGCTGTGGGTTTTTTTTTGGAGTATTGTATTTGTTTGGTTTCCTGTTCTGGTCCAGTGCTGTGAGCATGCTAAACTTTTACTCAGGCCCCCTTGGCCCCTTCAGCCCCTTACATCCCCCTCCCTTGGGTCCACCCCCATCCTCTCTGGAGAGGAGGCCCCTTCCACTGTCCGCAAAAACTCAGGGGAGAGCCCAAGCGCACCCATCCCCCTCTCCTTTGGCCCAAAATTTCACTGAGACCTCTGTCCTGCCGCAGGCTTCCCTTGCTCTTGCTGTGCTGCTGTCTAACCTCATGAAGTCACGCAGAGTCGTAGGAGTTAAAATGCCTGACTGCAGAGTCAGAGGAAATATGATCTATGCTCAGGAGAAAGTTCCACAGCTTTTCCAAACGGACCTCCTGCTGTTAATGTCAAGTTCAGGTTAATTGACACAGCCAGCACTCCTAGTAAGAGCTGACCAACAGAAACCCCCCTCTCTGCCTTCACCCAGAGGAAAATACATATACACACACATGCACTAAAAAATAAATAAATATTTCAACTACTCTTTGGGAGGTTGCATAGTTTACTTTGTCAATATGATTCAAAGTATTTGCCTCTGTCATGTCATTTAGGCATAATGACCAGTGTTATGTTCCTCTGCTTGCAATTGGATTCTAAGTCAGTAATGTAAAGAATATATGGTATACATATAATTATAGGGCAGATAGAGTAAAATTAATTTCTCAGCAGAAGAAATGAGGTGAGTCCTAAAAATACTAAATGACTCCAAAGCACTTGTGGTTCTTTTTGGATACCTCCAGCCATTTGCATAGTAAAGCAAATACTTGCCTGACACAGCCCGCATGCTGGAAGAGTGGCCAGTGACATCATCTCCTATCCTGGGACCATATGGCATGGCCATTTCCCAAGGCTGTCCGAGACATCAGCTCTTCGGTTTCATTAAGCCGCGCCGTCCGCCCGAGCGCTTCAGGTACCCACAGTGCCTATGTCATTGAGCTGCCTGTAACGTTGGGAGGAGAGGAGGCGATGGGGCCAGCTGCGTTTGTGGGGAGCACTGCATAGCCCTGTGTAAATACCATGAAACCTTCTCTGTAGAATTTGCCTGTCTTTTATCCTGCCATTTTTTTCCTCCCCCCTGTAAATTGAAGCAAATTGGAAATCCCAGTAATTAGTCCGCCGAAATGCCTTTGGAAAAGACAGCATCAGAATCCGGAGCCAAAGTTCAACATCCTGAAATGAAATTTAAACCAATTAATGTGCGATTTTTTATGGCTGGTTGGTGTTTTCCCTGTGATTCCCTGGGCGCTTGGCCTTTGATCGACTCCTGTAAGGACTTGGGATCATCTGCCTGGCGAGAGCCGGGCACGGATGACATTTACACGGCACTCGTAAAACAATCAGGCGCGCCCCGGCCCCCTCGTGCACGTGGGGCACAGCAATATTTAATAAAGGTGTGCATGTAATAACCTAAATTAGCATTCCTAGCTTGCCCCTGCCCCAGGGAGCCTGGGCTTTTATTGTGACGTGAACACTGTCATAACACCAGGGGAATCTGAGTGATCTTTCCTAGCACGACCCTCGCGTTCCTTAATTATACCCCACACGGAAGGAGAGCCACCGCTAATTCTGCCTCTAATAATCACATAGCCAGGGGAACTAGGCCCGACACATTCTCAATTCATATTGGTCAAACATGTTCAATACACACACACACACACACACACACACACACACACACACACCACTGTATATGTATTTGTATGTTTGTAAATCTTTATGTCATAAATATTGCTAATTAAAAAGTTAATTTGTTTATTTAATAACAGTGTGTAGTTTATATGTATATTATATTTGTATTTGTATATATATATATATATATATATATATTTGTATTTCATAAAAATTAAAAATGCAATGTTGGCCTGTTATTAGTAATTTACTCGTCAAATAAAGTAAAATAACATGTTGAAGGGATTCACTTAAAAGGGTGCAGTTTAAATTTCAGACCGTATGTATACAAAATGTTTTTAGTGTGTTGATTTAACATCTAGTTAAAATGTATTTTACATAATTTCCTCAATACCTGTGTCTTAGAATCACCAGTATTTATATATAGCATTGCTTTATGAAATAACAGCCAACAACCTTAGGATTTAATGTAAAGAATAATTTATTAAATAATAAAATAACACAGTTTAACACAAAACTTTGAATTTTGTTTTTGGTAAAAGAATCATGCTCTGAAAATATGTAATGCTTCTAGGCCATACAGTAGTTTCATGGAAAATATTGAAGTATGTGACAGCAGCCTCTTTCAGATGATGAAAAGTCTTATTAAAAGTGTTTATTCTCTTCATAAAGACATATTGTTGTAAAGCATACCATTTATTGATATGATAATAATGACTGGATTATATAATTGGACAGAAGTAATTACAATATAATTTCCGCACACATTTTACAATGTGGTGTTGGGGTGTTGGAGTATAATTGCAATTTAATACATCATGATGTTATCATATTTCTTTTGCCATTAAAATTAAACCCGGCTGTCATTATGTCGCACTTGAATGAACTGTATGTGTGTCAGTGTCAGTCTGTGTATGAGGGAAGAGTGCTGTGTGAGCGACTGAAGCCTGTGTGTGGCTATTTTGTGGTTTCTCTCTGATGCCTGTGGAGAAAGTGGGGGCCGCATTTCTCATAAGCCAGTGAGTTTTGGAACCACATTTCCCATGAGCCCATATGGAGACATCACAGCTATACAAAACATTGTGTGCTGTGTTACTGTCAAGAGTGATGGAAAGGGTCCTTTGGAAGTTTCCTCCTCTCTCCAACAGGCTGGAAAGGAACTGGAATTTACTCTTATTCTACAGGAGCAGCTGGGAAATGGAGTCCTTAAATATTTCAGTGTGCACATTTATCCACTAATCCACCTGTGTTTGTTCTTACACCTCTGGCCACCATTGCACTCTTCATTTTTGCATCTGTATTTCTTCCTTTTCATTTGTATCCAGTTTTGGCAGAGGGTACATTCCAATCATACATTTCACTTCATAGCATCACCAGATGCAGTTTTGAGATTTCCTGTGACAACATTTTCCATTAAACCTCTGCTGTACATATGCATACAATAGCAATAACAGTAACTTAATGCTGTAAATGTCACTGTTGAAAAGTCATTAAAGAGGTGAAGACCCATTAGACCGATGTCAGTTCTATGTAACTAGTCAATGACTGGAAAAAGCAATCTATCTGAATAACTCAGATAGAGTATCAGTGATGCATGTGGAAATGTGTGGAGCACAGTCTTTGGTCATGCTGGGAAGGACAGGCCATGTGGAGTTGTGTGCAGGACTAACCCAAGGCTCTGTCTCTGTCTCTCTATCCTGTCCTGGCCAAAGCAGCTACACCTTGCATCAAAGCCATCAGCCCCAGCGAAGGGTGGACAACGGGCGGCGCCACCGTCATCATCATCGGGGACAACTTCTTTGACGGGCTGCAGGTCATCTTCGGCACAATGCTGGTGTGGAGTGAGGTGAGTGTCCCAAGCTTCAGCTTCCTCTTAGGCTGGCCCGTCTCATTGGAGGTGTGGAGTGATGTTATCAGATGTTGCCATCATGTCCAGCCAATACAGTAATATTGAAACGGACAGTTGCTGACTGGGCCTAGTATCAAAAGGCACTTAAGATTCACCTCAGAAGAAGTGAATGCTCTTGGTTGGAGATGTTGATGACACAGAACGCTTGTGGACTTGTTTTTGGTTCACTGAATGGACTGAGGGCTGATGTCCAAAGCTGATGGAACAGGTTGCCATTGCTTTAAGCTCAGAAATACTCCTCTCCCCACTAAGGATATTAGTTTTGACTGGCTGTTTCTACAGATTCAGTAGATTCATGTAGGATTATTTGTTAGATTGCACAGTAACTTTGTCAGTATTATCTATTATGGTAAAATGAGTCCCATGAAACATTGTGAAATAAAATCACAGTTTATCACTAGATTCTTTTTATATTCAATGAGCTTTATAGTGGTTTAAACACCACATAAAACAACGAAGACAATGAAATCCAGCATAGGGGTGTTTGGCTAATGGTCACCAAACAATTTATTTGGTTTTTATATTTTTATAGGACACCATTCCTACTGATTTTCAGTTCATTTAAAAAAGGAGGAACACCTTCTGCACTCCTGAACAACAAAACTTTCTAGTGAACATAAAGTAAACCGTTGGATCTCACGTGAGTCGTTTAGCGGAAAGGAATCCCTACTGTGAGCAGGGAACACATGGCATGGAAATACCCTGGAATGGGGACAAATCTCAAAACTTTGATGGGAGCATCAGTGAACCAGAGCATCACAGGCAAACACTCATTTGTGGTTTCAAGAGCTGAGTCAGTGTGCTTCATATGTGAGGTTTAGGGTTCAAATATAGGGTGAAGTTACATTATACCCTAACAGGAAGGCATCTGCCAGGCATACAATCTATATTATGTGCCATGTGGAAGTGTCCCAGTGGAGGGAAGGGGGAGTCATTCAAGCATACAGTACATGTGAACAGCATAAGGAGACAAAACAAGTTAAACACAAATGAAGACAAGTGATATGAGTTTTATCATTTACAACAGCAAAATATTTGGGATCTGTAACACCTAAAGCCGATGATAGAGTACAAACTGAACATTTCTGACATAGTGGGAGTCTTTTACTTCTGTTCCAAGCTGACTCTTAGTAAAAAAAGAAATACAGCAAGAAGGAAAGAAAGAAAAACTGAATGAGTAACTAAGCATTTTAATGGTGACAGGTTTCTTGGCGTTATTATACTGACGGTTTAGAGGTGAAGATAAAACTTTTACACAGACAGA
The DNA here is from genome assembly GCA_022829145.1 of Albula goreensis. NCBI lineage: Eukaryota > Metazoa > Chordata > Actinopteri > Albuliformes > Albulidae > Albula > Albula goreensis. Next base: position 16,278,379 of record CM040746.1, on the reverse strand, counting down.
CAGAAAGACATGCAATAGGGGAGGAGCATGCAATGCATGATGGGATATATTGGTGGGTGCACAGTGGAGACACAGAACTCCAGTGTTGCAGTTTTTAAAATGAATTCAGGCTGTGGACTCTAACCAGTGCAGGGAAATGTGGAGAGGGCATAAATAACTGCAAAGAAACACAAATATAAATCCAGTTTCCTCTCTCAACCATTCAGCTGTGATTTATTTCTCTATAATGACCAGATCGGGCTATTTTCTCATCCATGTTTTCTTTTTTTTTTTTTGTTCTTCCTGTAAAATTGGGTTAGTGTTCAATTCAAGTGCTGCAGCATTAAAGCGTAATTCTATAAAAAGCCTCTCATTTGTAATGCCATATTTATCTGAGAGGTGAGAGAGGCGGTTGCTGGGATATGAAAGCCCCTGCTAACTGCGCCATGAAAGGGGCGGTTTAAGTGCGTGTGAAGCCGCTCCACTTTGAAGGTTACGGCGCTGATTTCGCTCTCATCTGCGCTTTGTAGACCCGCATCGTTCCCTAAACGTGCTGAGAAGTCTCATCACAGAGCCTGATCATTTAACAAAGCTCTCCCATTTATTCAGTTACACCATTCCAACACTGTGAGGGAGAAGGCTGCAAAAAATACACTGTACAGTATCCAAGCATGTACCCACACATACAGTACAATTATTATATAAGAATTATTGCATATGCTGTGGGTATAGACCTAACATGGTTTAAAATTCATTTTAAATCACAGTTTGTAGTTTGCAGGGAGACCCACATCTGGGAGCAATTTGGGAGGTCCCTGCACCCCTTAGCTGTTCCTGTGAGCAGCGAGCCGAGGAAGGGCGTGACCCCTGACCTTTGTGACCTCCCCCATCCCGAGACTGGGGCCCACCCATCACCTCATCCATGCTCCCTCTTCAGCTGCATCGCCCACAGCGAACAGATCTGATTTCAGCACAGGCATTCCTTATTGAACAGAGAAAGAGAAAAGAGAGAGAGTGAAAATAGAGGGTAAGAGAGAAGGTAAGAGAAATGAGAGCGACAGAGGGAGTGAGTGAGAAAGAACGAGAGGGAGAGCTACACATAGGGCAATATGAGAAGGGGCCACAAGCTTGTGCGCTATTACAATAACAGTCCCTTACTACAGATGTCAATCACTTGAATCTCGAATCTCCTTCTCCGCCCCACAATCCCCTGCTTAATGATTTCATCCAATCGCAGCCTTAATTTCATCCATGGAGTATTTCTTTGCTATTTGTTTTTGTCGGGAAAGCATGGATCATATTTTCACTGTACCATATTCCAGTGCTGTATGATGGCACATTTGTTTCTTATTACTTTTTTTACTTGATTTTAAGTAGTTTTTCATTACAATTCACACAGTTATTAGGATTAGTGCTTTTTTTCATTTGGCCGAGTTTGTTTTTTTTTTCTTTTCCCATAACTCGAAATCTAAAACTGTTCAAGATAAGGAGGTAATGGATACAGCCAGGACAAAGTAGGGACTTAAAAATATCCTAATTATCCCTCATGGGGCAAATTTGTGTGGAGATTACTGGTGCTCTCTCCCTATGTATGGATACTTAGTGGTTGGGTTTATTTTTAGAGGGGGAGAGAGAGAGCCCTCCTGCCACCCAAGCCCTCCGTGTTAGGGTGGATGGGTGTGAGTGACACTGTAATGCAGCGAGCACGGAACCGTTCGGGGTCCATAGACCTGAGATCGCTCCCTGGAGGAAGTGACCAGGCCAGGAGCATGTTTCCAATTACAAGAGAGAGAGGGGCACGAGGGCGCGGGATGTTTACCTGCAGTCTGGAGCTGGAGGGCCTCCACTGTGGAGCCCACACCCCCGACACCAATTTATACTACGCAGAGCCCCTGTCTGCACTACAGAACTTCCCCTACAGTATAGCACCTTACAAACACACACATTCACTTTGACACACAAACACACACACACCATGGTGCATGCAACCCCTCCCCTCCCCACCCCAGCATAAAAACCACATACGCAAATGATTACACATTCGCACACAGATACACATACTTTCATTTCTGGCTGAGCACTCCCCATTTCATTAGCACACACAGACACGCGTGCGCACACACACACACACACACACACACACACACACACTGCTGAGAGCAGTTCTCCCCTCTGGCACTCCAGCTCTGCTGAGTTCAGGGTTTATTTGTCCAATGGCTCACGTTCCCTGGCTTCCATTTGCACAGGGATCTCAGGTGTGGGAGACTCAGTGCTGGCTAACAATGGAGGGCTTCCTTCCAAGCCTTACTTCCTCCTGTCTTTACCACTGCTGACCAATACTGTTCACCATGACTGCCCCCACCTCCTACGACACACACATACACATATACGCACACACATGTATCCACAAAACACCTTTAAATAATGATGAGATCTGCAAGTGTTGCACTTTATTAAGGTATTTAAGCACGTACCCTTGGGTTTCCTTATGCCCTGGGGACAAAACAAATACAATAAGTCATTCAGGAATAGGTCAATAAGGCATTCAATCAGAGAGTAGGAAGCCATAGCATGTTACAGTAATAATGCGGTGCTCTCTGTGTGCGGCACAGGATGCAAAATGGACTTATTTCTGTCGTCTTGACAAGTTAATCACTGGTGCTTGTGGCCGCTGTTGAAGTGGAGTGTTTGTTTATGGAGGCTAAGTGTGACAGAGTGAGAGCAGCTCTTAGACAAGAAGCCGTGGCACAGGGAAAAGACTCCTCGCTGCTCCAGTGGTGTGCTCTCTAAAGCACGCCGCTGCTCTCAGATCATTTACCATCCCTTCAGTATGGCCCCCCCAATGAATCTTCGGTATTCCCACACTGTGCCTCTCAGGACTAAGCCACTGACCTCAGATCAGCAGTATTCCCCATACATCAATAGGCTCAGAGACTTGTCTTTATTACCATGTTCTTCCTTTCAGAAGCTAACCATTGTCCTCAGATAATCACTGTTCCTATAACATGTCAGGGCCAGTGTCTCAGAGCTGTAACCCATTTCCGGTTTTGCTTCTTTGTATGACAATGTGTTCCTCTTCCTCTTTCCATCTCTTAGCTCATCACTCCCCATGCCATCCGAGTGCAGACCCCACCCCGACACATCCCAGGTGTGGTAGAGGTCACGCTCTCCTACAAATCCAAGCAGTTTTGTAAAGGCACCCCCGGCCGATTCATCTACACAGGTAAGCAGCTTCCTCTCTGACGCCTTCACCCAGCGGCCCCTGCAGCCCCGAGCATGCGCCCTTAGATTTTCCAGGTGCCTACAACTACTCTTATCCTGCCAGTCTAGCAGCATATTATGAGTTCCCACCCCATGCACAGGAAGTCAGCCAGACTTCAATGTATTAATATTGTGTCACATGAAAAAAAGAGGGCTCCCAAACACTCCAATCTGAGCACACTTCCCACAGCCAAGCATGCATTACTGCTGTGGAATTCCACCTATTTCCTCTCGGCCAAGGTTAATAAGAGCCCCTGCACACCCATCAGCGCTTACTTCCTGTATAATGTGGAGATAAGGGTAATGCAGGATATCTGTCTGGAGGGGACTGGGAGGTGCTGATTCATCACTGGGCTTTGAATGGAACATCACTGCGCACTGGACATGCTCTGGAATTGAAGCCAGCCAAGGGGAAGGCCAGAATAAGTGCAAGATCTAGACCGAGGCACCATTCGTCAAGTGAAATGTTTGACACATGCATGTGGCAGTGCATTCAAATTAAACTGAGTGTGAATGCACCTAAAACAAGGCCAAGACTTGGTGTGAAGACACTCACTTGAGGATACTCAGCTTCCTATATTCATCAAGATTTACACTTAACTGACTTAAAAATTACCAAACCAAAATTGTATTTGTGAGGATAAATTGTATCGTTACATTTAATGAAAGTAAGCCAATTATCAATAAAATCCAGGCTAATCCATGAGAATATTGCCTTTAATGACTGCATTGACTGTAAAGTAACTGTAGTGTAAAATGATTGCATATCATAGCTACAGAACAGAAATGCTAAAAGACATAAAACATGGTTTAGTGAAGGGACCATGGGAAACAAAGGAAGGTTTTTGGTTGGATGTACAAATTACAGCTGAGCATATTAAAACATAGTGTCATGTGGTCTAAATCTCATTTTTGTAATGGAAAATATATCAGGTAACTAACTATGCACATCATTTTTTCTATTGTTTTGTCTTTTGTAATTGCAGTCAGTAACACTTTTCACAGCACTATAAGCGCTGAGGCTAAGGATGGCAAATAACTACAAACAAAAACTTAATATTTACAGCAGTTAATTTGTTTCTGGTCTGCTTCTGGGCAACCAAAGTTGCAAAAAAAAACAAAAAAACTAGCAAGACAGTTACTTTGACATAGTGCATTGATGTCTTAAAAATATATAGTCACAAAGTTAGATGTTTATTGATTCCAGTTTGGGTGGGAATGACCTCAATATTATTTCCAGGAAAAAAATAAAGACCATGGATGAATGGAGAAGTAATTCAAACTCTGAAAGCGTAAGCAAACACAATTTGCTTGTTTGTTGTTTGTGTTGAAATGACTAAAGCAATAGGCTACTAGCATAGCAAGTTTATTTATAGAAGGTGAATTTACTAGGTTTCTTGGTGCATTGGGGAACAGTGTCAGAGAGAGAAAATATGCACTTTTGCTTGTCTGTTGGTTGTCTACAGAATTTAATTTCTGTATTTTTTTATTTAGCGAAATGTTGGCTAAATATGTACTTTGATGCTGAAAGAATGCAATCGTAAATGTTGGGCCTACCTCCACATGAAACAAGTGAATAATAAGGCATCGGTTATGCTGTTGCTGTGTGTTCATAGAGATGATGTTTTTTTTTTTTTATGTGGCATATAATACCTACAGAAAAAAAGAAAATACATGTTTTTGATAGCCTAAAAAGTCCCTGATTTTCAGGAGATGAACAAACCAGGTATTTGCATGTGCCAAAAGACCAGAACACATTTTGTAACCCACCTTGTAACCACTTCACTTAAGTACACAATGCCTTGACTGTCCCTAACCTTTAAATGGACTCAACCATATTTATAAATCAGTCCTGTATGGGCCATTTCTTTGGTTATTTGAGAACAATCATGTATGCCTTGCAAATCCCATGAAACCATTTAAAATAGCAGCTGGTCAATTTTGTTCAAATACAAAACACACTCAGATTCACACAAATAATCACAATCACACACAAACACACACTCACAAACCCACACACATGCACACAGATGTTTGCACACACATGCTTTTGGAAAGCAGTGGTTAAAGACTGCATCCTTTTTGGGCTCCCAACCCTGTTTCACCTAATTGAGAATTATAAGAACAGCCCTGGAGGGGAAATTTGTTTGTAATAAGTTAAATTCTACATAATGTAGAAAAGTGGCTGCAAACCATTTTGCTAAGGTCTCACACAGAGTGTAAGAATTCCCAGACCAATTTAAAAGGCACTCTAATGAGCCTACGCATTTCTCCTCTTTTTTTCCCTTTTATTTTCTTTTTCCCCAGCAGTGACTGACAGAGTGATTGAGTGTGCTCTGTATTTGCGGTAGAATTCCTTCACCGCTTTTCTGGCTGTCCAGAAGTTCTGGAAACATCTATGTTTTAGATTCAGATACTGATATGATTTTCTGTTTTTCTGGGAAGAGAGGAAATATAGGGATTTCAGACCCAAAAACGAATCACACCAGCTGGGATAGTTACATATATCTACTACATGTTTTTGAAAGTTTACTGCACATAGATTGCATGTTTGTGGTGTGTGTGTGTGTGTGTGTGTGTGTGTGTGTGTGTGTGTGTGTGTGTGTGTGTGTGTGTGTGTGTGTGTGTGTGTGTGTGTGTGTGTGTGTGTGTGTGTGTGTGTTAAATGTCTTCGCTGTGTATCAGTGCTGCAGGTCAGGCTATGTGAGTTTTATTTGTGTTTGTTGTGTTTACCTCTAATATCTACCCATTTCCCTCTGACTTAATTGGCCAGCTTTCTCGTGGTCAAGTCTCATTACCAAGAAATTGTTTTTAATCATTATTCAACCCAAACCTGCCTCCAGGCTACCTGGCTGTAAAGGCCTTGTTTGGCTCTTAAGTGCTCTGCGAAGTAGGGGGAGATGACCTTCAACCTTCTCATTTGGCAATTTTTTCAACATGTGAATTAGGAAATTTAATCCGGTCGGTGGTTACCTCATCCGCGTCAAGGTCGAATTCTCTCTGAGGTCAAAGCTCAGCGCTTTCGATCACTCTGTTTTTCCTCACATATGTATTTCACCTTACGTTTCACCCTTAAAGGAAGCCATCTGATTAACAACATGCATGCATTGGCCTGCTTCATACTGATACGTCATCAGACTGTCATTCGGAGAGAAATTAAACATAATCACTGATTATGTTTGCTGACAGACTGATGCCACAGAATCCAATAATAATTCTCTCCCAGGGCCCAGTCTTTGCAGATACTATAGCAAGGGGTCTTACCAGTATGGTGGGTGTGCTTTTGTGTCTATGCTTGTGTGTGTGTTTGTGTATGTGAGTGTGTGTGTGTGTGTGTGTGTGTGCATGTTTGACAGTGCCCAAATATAACCAGATCCAATTTGAATTACACTACAGAAAAGGCTTTGTACCTCTCTGGTAGGGACAATTAGGTTATTTGGTTAACTGTGCCATTCCTGGCTTCTTTGTTTATATCCAGTCACCAAAATCATGATATTGTTGCTTCCTGAAAAAACAAAGCAACAGCCTTTTTCTGAAAGAAACCCTCCCTCCACCTTCCTTTCACCAGAGGCATCCACACCAGTGCGTTGGTCAGAGTTGTCACGTGATCTGTCGCTGCCCCTTCCCTCCCTTCCTCCCTCATTTTCTCTCCCTCTAACTCCCTCTCTCAGCGCCCACTCAGGCGTTTGGCACAGTCGGCGATGGGAGTCGGCCATTTTCCTCTCCTGGCTCCAGTTGGCATCTTTAAGGGTCCAGTTGCCAGCGGGTACTAATCATAGACAATTGGCAGGAGTGGGTGGCAGCTGGCAATAGAATTACACGCGGGGCAGCTGGCAGCACTAATCAGCTGCTGTCCAGGAGAAGGAGCCGAGCAGCTCTGAAACCTAATTAAATCAATACAGGACCGATATGCCGCTTTAGATCAAGGCACAGCCATGCAGAGATCGATTGCTACCTGGAAACGACGTCTCACATGACACCTCCCGTGCAAACACTGGCCTCCCAGGGTCGCCACCGAATCTCCACCAGTGCCACCCTCACTGCGATGTTATCCCTGTGTCCGTAAACAGAGTGTCATTTTCCTAATGTATGGCCTGAGCTCTGTCAAAAAAACAAGGAGGACAATAGGATTGGATTTTAATTCTACTGTTATGTTTCCAATCACACGTTGTACAATTAAACGTGTTTACCCCCAGTTCTTTAAGTCCAGCTGAATGGTTATTAGGGATGAATTATTTACATGCAGGGACTGCAGCGCTGACGTGTAGGGAACATGTGCGCTTGCATGCATGTCTGCATTTACGTGCAAGTAAACCCAAGCATGTTATAGCTTGTACTGTACGTTTTCATGAATGTTTCTCAGTAAGGTTTTGTTTTATTTTGAATTGTTTTGAGGTGTTTTTGTTGAATTACAAAGCTATCTGGTGGGGGAGGGGGGGCACATTTTTTTTAGGCAAAGTGTGGAATGTTGGACAGAAGGTGTAGTGGAAATCCATAAATAAATGAATAATGTTGCATATGGAGTTCACAGACTCTTGGCACGCAGTGGTGTGAAACGGGCCCCCAATGAGCCAGCTCCACTCAGTGAGACCCCGGCCCTCGACATATGCAGTGAGAGAGCGGGCGCCACAGTACCTGTGAAATAACACCCTAATCGCCCCGCTGTGTTTACGTGGCTGAGGTGCAAAGTAATGATCAATAAACAAACAGGAGGAGACCGGACAAACAAAGAGGGAGGTTTGCTGTGGCGTTTATCCCTAATCCTGCAGACAGCGGCGCCCCCTGTGTCCCCCGGCACGCTGCAATTAGACACAAAAAAGCTCCCTGCAATTAGACTTATCATCAGAAGCTATTAAGCCAGCTGCATTTGGGACCAAGGCTATCCCACATGCCACTTTGCTGATAACGCAATGTTCAGGGCTGGAAAGATTGTCTCTCTCTCTCTCTCTCTCTCTCTCTCTCTCTCTCTCTCTCTCTCTCTCTCTCTCTCTCTCTCTCTCTCCTCCTTCTCCCTCTTTACCTCTCTCCCTCACTCTTTCTATATCTCTCCCCCTTACTCTCTCTCACTTTCTCTCTTTCTCTTTCTCTATCCTTTTCCTCACTCTGTCGCTCTCTTCCTTTTCTCTCATTTCCTTGTTTGGTGGTGTATTACCTTGGCTGGATTGCCACTCTCCTGTCATTTGTTACAGTGGCTGTCCTGACATTTTTTACATGAGGCAGAGTTATAATGCTGTCTGCCAATGGGAGTGGTGAGGGCCCTACATTGGCGGTAGATTGGAGGTCTTGATGAATGGGCCCCTGTGTTCCTCACTCAATTTGTCGCTGCTCTGAATGCAGCGCTCTCCGCTTAGCGACACCAGTTGCCGCCAATATTAAAGGACTCAGTGCTGGATCAAATTATATGAATTTTATTCTCATGTCCATGCAGTGATTAGGTATATGTGAAATATTATTCACAAGCTGCGGGGAGCGGTCAGGCTTTAGAGGAGGACAGAATCAGATAAGCCAGAGTCTGGGAGAGGGTAGAAGTCAGTCTGAGAGCTTTCCTTTTATCAGGAGAGCTGATCCTCACAAGCGGAAAAAGGAAGTGGCTTTCCTGGCACTTTGATCCCTCATATTTGATCATAACTACATCATTGTATCACCTATTAGGGTAAAGTGCTTCCTTTGTTCCTTGGTTTTTAAAATGTGTAATTTCAAGATAATTTTATATTTATACATCAGTTTGAGATTTAATTTTTTTTTTTTTCAGAACAATTAAGTAAGTGTTTTTAAAATCTCCCTTTTGGAAGGGTTTGGTGTGGCGTAACTAAACAGACACATAATAGCAAGAATTGGGATGATGCTTATTTCTCTGATTTATGATCACCCGCTACTGACTTTCATACAGGGGAGAATTCTACAGTATGACTGCCCTTTTAGCATCCTTCTGATTTAATTATGGAGTGGAATGCAACAGGGTGTGCAGATTCACCAAGGTCACAGTGAGATCCATATTATGTCTCCCTAAAGGTAGATTCCTTTGCACACTTGTCCTTTGAAAGTATTGCATGTCCAAAAGGGAAATAATCAAAAAATGCATACTTCTGGTGATATAGTGCATGAGTCATTGGAACTCATCAGTCTCTTTGCTATCTTGTGACCTCCCCAGGCCAGCTGGGTGCCTGCAGGTTCATGAACTGAAAATAACTTGAGTCTTGGTTCCTTCAATGGCACGGAAAATATAACTGGTGTCACACCTTCAATGTGCCATACATGTAGTTATGCTTTAAAAATAGTATGTTTGTGTATTGCTTTTTGAGTAATAGATTGGGTGTTTTGTGACTTAATGAACTCATATGCTAGTTTGGTAGTTAGTAATCACAAAACACCAAGCAAGATAAAAAAAGCATTTTTAGATGTCAGACTCCAAGCCCAAGAGCTGTCACTTTTACATAAACTGATATTTTGCATGGTGCTGAAATTCTGTCTTGTGCAGTTCTTCCTTTGAAGTGCATCCCAAGTAAGTTTCCTTTTGAGACACCTTTACAGTTTCTATGTTGTTTTGTTAGGCAGCTGTCTGTGAAGGAAACAGGCGGCAGGCAGCTGTCCTGTAGTTTAGACACAGTGTTAGAGTTTGTGTTCTCTGCCCGTCTACCAGTACATCTGCACCCAGCTCAGGGAGTCTTTATCTCGTCAAGTGCTGCTTTGGCTGCAGGCAGAACAAGGCTGCCTCTGCGGGCGTCCACTTTCTGATAACTGAGACTTGTGTTTTTTGGCCTCCAAATTAATTCATTCAATAGAAGTTTGTCTCTCATATTGCAAGTTCTTCACACACACACACACACACACACACACACACACACATACATACACAGCAAGCACACACACAGTATATGCACATAGCTGTAAACATGCAAGAGCACACATAAACGCACACACAAACACACACACACATACACACACAAACACTCACAAAAGCATACACTCGCAGAAGATGAAGGCAATAAAATAAAAGTGCTATACCAAGATGGACTTTTTATCTTTTTTCCCGTTTGTGAATTCTCAGTGGGGTTTTATTGACCCTGTGCAGAGGATAGTGTTGATTAAACTTGGTAGCGTTTCCAGAGCTATAAGCCTGTAACATTTTCCCATAATCACATGCCTGGTTTCATTGCATTAAAATGCACAATGTCTCATGGCACGTAAGATTACAGCTTCTTTCAAAATGGAAAAAAATATAATTCTTTCATCAAATTACATTTCACTTAATTCTCAAACCACTCGTGAATGTTTGTTCCTTTACAATAGCAATAACTATAATATCCTCACACCAACATCTAAAAAAACTATTCTAAACAGGAAAGTTAGTTCAGATGGCTAGTCACTAATTTTAAGTCAGCTGATAAGATTTCTATAATCATCCAAATTGTCTGCGATCTAAGAAAAACTGCCATTTGTTTTAACAGAGTTTTCCTAGCTGTAAGTCAACATCCAGATAGATGATGCCAAAAATATATCCATACATATATTGACATTTGTTTTGTCAGATAACTTCATTAAGAGTAATGAAAATGTCCAATAACTAACATCAGTCTCCTGAAACATTAGTGGTGGTTCTTCACATCATATAAAATCAAGTATTGTGTTTATATTGTCATTAATTTGTATGATTGAAAGTTACATTATGATTATCTTAGTATCTTTTACCCAGTTCTCTTCATTCATTAACTTTCACTCCTTGAAATAAATAAATAAATAAATAAATAAATAAATAAATAAATAAATAAATAAATAAGACACTAATAGTTGCAGATAGTAACTTTGCAGATTAATGTCTTAATTGTGGTTTTAGTAATCTTGAGTTCAAAATTAAGTAAAGCAACACATCTCTGACTAAAAATAACCTCCATTAGATTTAATAAAGTGATCTTGATGACATAAAAACCAGATTAATTTAATCCTTTTGGTGCAACTGGCTGATAGTGCTGTTAATATAATATCAATACTTTTAACATAAAAATGAATTTTGTTTATAAAATAGTTTTTTGCTGAAAGAATTTACTTAGTAAAATTGATTTGCTTAAAAAAAAAAGATTTTCAAGCTAACATAGCACAGATGTGTTTAGACTCACTTCAGGCCCTGAATAGGATCAAGAAAACAAGCAATCCATTTGATGTGTATGGATTCCCTTGATTCCCAGTGAACATTTTTTTCTTTTTTCTTTTTTTTTCCACCAAAAGCAACGCCTTATTTAGCTTGTCGGATTTTCCAAATAAATGCAATCACAGGGTTTATGGAAAAATGGATAAAAATGAGATTGTAAGGTATCGATCCCTTGGTGGTGGGGGTTGGGAAAAATAACAGGACTCATCTATAATAAGGAGAAAAATGAAGCAATAATTCAGGGTTATCGAGTGCCCTGCCGCTGCGCGTATCGATCTTCCCCGCCACCCCCCATCCACAGTGTATGAGATCACACCTGAGTGAGGCAGACCTGCGGAAAAAAAGGGGGAAAAGAGAGGGAGCGAGAAGAAGGAGATGGGCGGTGAGCGGAGCATCGCCGCACTCATTATTTCACTGATATTATCGGCCCCCTTACAAAGCCCACAAGTGCTCGTTAAACCGCGGAGCTCAGAACCAATTATCCCAAGCAGTTCACAGCACAGCCTCGGCAGCCCGCGCCCTCGACTACGGCCTGCCTGCTCGCTCACGTGCTCTCCCTGTCGCTCGCTACACTATGCATTTACTGCATATTAGCCTGTTTCTCATCCAAAAAGTGGAGCAAAGCCACTTTCAACAAGGAGCACGATAACCAGAGAGAGACATTTTTGTTTTTTGTTTTTTTTGTCACTGGCTGTTCAGCATTTAATATGTTCTTTCCAGAGTAGGGCTGCAATGCTTATTTGACATTTAAGGCTAATTCAATATGAGAAAAAAAGGTTATGATGCTGTTTATACTATATAAGCAAGTTCAGTGTGGAACACTAAACACAATATTTTTGATCATGTCCTGTTCAGTGGGGTTCTGGAGAATTTTTCAAAGCATTGAGTGCAGTGCTTTGCTCTGGCCCATTTGTTAATGTTTAGTTTGGGTTAGAATTATTCCCAGCACCACCCCCTCACCCCCATACACCCCTCCCTCACCCTCCCTCCCTAGGCCTCCTGTCCTTGGGGCCATTATTGTGAAATATAAAGCATCCTGCATCTGACTTCATGAAATTTCAATGAGCATTGATCCGTGTGATTGCAAGGAATCCTTCAAAGAGTGGACGATGCTCATTTATTTATTTATTGCTTTTTGCGTTTTACTCATTTTGATTTTATTTTTTCGGACATTGGAGGGGACTGTCTGACGGGACATCTATTTTGCGTGTGATTGTGGTATTGACCCGACAGAGGCCTGTCCCCAGTGAATGTGTCAGGGCATGTCATGTGGAGGCAGAGGCATTGGGCCGCTCGCAGTAGGAAGCATTCTTGGACATTGCTGTCTTAAATCATTTTGTATTACCCTTTTTTTCTCTTCATTGATAAAATTATGAAGAATTTTTCGGCTTAAGCTCAGTGTGTAAGAGCAGAAATTATAAGAAAATAAAAATAGCAAGAAAATATTTTTTCAAAATACAAAAGCAAGGCAGGAAAATGTTGCATTAGAAAAATAAAACTCTGCTGTGACCCATATGCCAAATAGAATTTTGTGGAAAATACACTTATAAATTAAAATGGGGGGGTTGGAGGGCCTCATCCTCCAACCTATTTCTATCCACAACGCATTAATGCTGTCCAGAGAGACCCGTAAACCGCACATCTTAGAGCTGATCAGAAATACATGAGAGAGGGCAACAACAAAACAGTTACAAAAAACCCAAATCTGGTCGCCTATAAATACCCCCCTTGTGGTTTAAGTCGTTCCACATTTGGAGAAAGTCAGGGTGAGGTCGAAGAGATGGGCAAAAACAAGGCATTTCACTTCCTCATTTGTGTCAGTGTGTATTTTTAACCATATATCTGCACTACATATCAATGAGGACTTCTGATTAACATGCAATGAGTCTCTCTGAATTGCTGTGTGCAGCCAAATTTGTGAATTTGAAAAGCTCTGAATAAGTAAACAAAAAACTCTCACAGTTCCTTAGCTCTGAGGTAATGTCTTGGGAGAACATGTCTCATTTTCATATCTACACTATCAAGGCATCTGAGGGATGTTTTCAGAGGGCAGGTCTGGGCCTACTTTGGCTTTCCAGATTTGTCTTTGTGCCCCATGTGCTCTGTGATTATTTCTATTGTGGATGGCACATGCTAATAGCTGCTCACCAAAAAAACATTGGTGAAAATGCATGGGGCTTAATGTATAGAGTGCAGAGAAGTGTCTTAAAAAGTTGAGTCAACATAATTCACATGCACAGAAACATGATGCTTCACCTTGTCTGAATGAGTGAGTGATTCTACAACAGCCAAAATTCACAATGTGTTTTGTCTGTCAATACATTCTACAGTCATTCCTAGTATCAGCACTACCTCTTTAAAGCTAAAGCACATGTAACTGAAGCCAAAGCATTTGTTCAGTGTGATCATCTCTCGCTCTGAGTTATGGGCTTTCCCCTCTTTTACAGAGTGCTATCCTTTTCATGGCCACTAACCTCAGTGAAAAATTCTCTGCTGGAAATTCAGAATACTGTCACACTTCCTTAAATGTGTTACCAAAATGTGATGATAAATGGCATTTATGGAGTGAGAGAATACCTCTTTTGTTTCTTGTGCACTGTGGTGCTGGAGGAGCAGCTAGTGTGCTTCATCACATTGGGCAAGCAGCAACATTTTGCAACTCTCTCCTTTTGGCCCGCTGATGTTCCGCCCCCACTTTCCTGATATCAACCCAAATGTGTGCTTGCGGTGCCTGACGTGAAATACCCTGTTTCATGATGAAGAATAGGAGGTAATGACGTATCTTCCATAAAACCTGAAAATACATGCTTAATTTGACACTGTGCTCAGCTTATTGTGGTCAACATTTTCAAGGGGGAAGGAATACAACAGAAACGAATGGTGACAGTGCACATTGTTAAAATGTTTACTTTTATGAAATGTGTACACTTCCATTGTGCTGCTTGTGGTTATACTTTTTTTAATTTTCATTTTTTTAAGTTTTGTGATTGCCCCATGTATGCTGAATTTTTTACCACATGCACAAAGATCAAATTTACAATATAAAATATTGTAAAGATACAATATTATTTACAAAGTGTAATAGTTATTTCCACAATCTTCTATTAAATTAATTATTAAATTATTACATTTATTTTAGCCTGGACACACACACACACACACACACACACACACACACACACACACACACACTATATATATATATATATACTTGTTTGTAAAGACCTCCTCCTAGTCCTCACTCATTTGGCACCCTCCTCCCTCTTCTCTCCTCCGCCGCCCCCCCTTGTAAGTATACATTATCTGCTTGGCTGGTGAGAAGATTGTGCCGAATGCAGAAATCGATAGCAATGAGGGGGAGTAAACAACCACAGACGTCTACAACTGCAGCGCGCTGTTTACACAGGGAGCGACCCCATCCATCTCTATATCAGCACATTAATGGGGCTCTTACACATGCCCCGCCCCAGCCCCGCTTCATTATCCCTCCCCCATCCCACGCTTCAAAGAGTTATGGACCCGACGCCGCGCTTCCCTGTCCCTAATTACAGGAAGTCTATTTAAATATGATGTATTGTCAGCCAGGCCGGGCTTTTGCCTCTGTCACTTTCTGCCCTTTTTTATGTTGATCGCTAGAATGTGTCTGTTCTCCATCATGTTTTCGATTTTCTTCAAATGTTGTTTTTTTTTCTTCCCAGGCTTAAATAAACACATGGATACTCGCTTGGGCATGCAGATAGTTTTATTGCTGGAATCAAGAAAGCATTTCATAGGCTTTTGTTTTGTATTTGTTTTTTCAAGAAGAAAGTATTTCAAGGATTTTATTATTTTCTCCCAGCAAAGAAGTGTTCAGTCAAGGCTGTAATTGCTGAGCTGTTGTTGTTTTCTGGGTAGAGTGCAGTTAACAAACAAAAGTGGAGCAGTTCAGAGGGTGGACAGGCAGTGAGGTTTCCCCTGACGGAGAGGGACAAATTAAGACGTTTGGTTTTCTCTATATGGGCACTGACATGGCCCTCATCATGGTCAGTAATATTCCTGGTGATTGGGCCGCTATGGCCTTCCCCTGTTATTGAGGCTGACAGTGTTCCTCCTAAACAACCAACACGGTGTGCGTGTCTCCATGTTCCAGTGCGTGACCTTTCCATTTTGCAGCCACTCTGGGTCAGCTTTCCAGAAACTAGCCCAGCAGCAGCAGACATGGTGGATAATGGGGGGAAAATCGGAGCGTGATTGAGGACAAGGCTCACTAAATCAATGGTCTGGTGCATGGGGGGGGTTGCACCTCGCCTCCCAGATTGGTGTGACAGAGTGGCAACAGCCCACAATCTGGGAGTGGGTCTACGTGAGCCCCAGCCCTCTGTCTGTTTGTCTGTTACCCCCATTTGTTGGTCACTCGTAGGCCGCAAGGCGGTAACACTGGTGAGTGGAGACTGATGTGCCTCGCGCCGCGAGGGCACATGACTGCTGAAGGAGCTCTAAGGGGGTGCCTTCTGCATACCGAAGGAGTTCACGCAACGCCATCTGATGCTTTCCTTCTCCCCTGCCCATTAGTCAGCCTGACAGCAGCCTGTCCCGTCAGATTCGGGTTTGAGTAGAAGTAGGCCCTTGCCCTCAGGAAAAGAAAATTTAGCCTGCAGGAGCCAACAGAAGGGAGACACAGAGAAAGAAATCTGCACAGGCTACCAACTATTGTGTATAAAAGTATTTTTTTCCATTTCAAACCTCAAGGGACAGTTAACTATGAGGCATTAGTATGCCACACGCTGCCCTCAAATGCCATTTGCTTCCTTATTCTGTCACATTTGAGTTTTTGTTCCTCAAGGACACATTTATGCTGGAGGAAGGCCTTTCAGCTCAGTCAGATTAAAGGGTTTGTACAGATGGTGTCCTATAGAAGGCCAGTCCTATTACTCATTTGTAACACTGTAATAACTTCCCAGCTTGTTTACTAGTTTGAAATGTAAAAAGTGGAGTAAAAATCAACAAATCATCCAACACAAAACAATTATTGTATGTTGAGAGGACAATAGTCTATTATGCCTCAGAGTTAATTAAATCCATGTTGGAAAATGCAGTGTAATTTTAGAAGTGGATAAGCTATGTACAGACAGTCATGTTTTTTGCCAAGAAAAGCTATTTGAATCTGAATTTCAGAAAGACGGAGAGAGAGCATGAAGATTTGAATAACACAGCTATTTTCCTATGCATGTCACTGTTCACCCAAATCTGCACTTTGTTTATTTTCCGTTAGATATTAATGTTAAGACGCGACTAATTCAATTACCTGTGTCACAGCAGAAAGTCACGTTTTTACTGCCACGCAATGTACAACGCCCCCAAGCTACCAGCTCCCTACCACATTTAAACACGTTCATTTAATTGCTTGTATTAAGTGTCGATCACTACACTACACTTGTCTGGAAGACCGGAGGAAACAAATTCCTCTCTCAGTCATCTCTGACAGCCTTTTGATTAACAATTGAAGCTTTGTTGCCACAAAAGGGATTCATTATGTTAAATTAAAGATGTACTAGCGGGGAGTGTGTCCGTGAGAGGGAGAACGAGAGAGGGAGAATGAAAGAGAGAGAATGACTCTGTCTTGCTTTTGTGTGTGTCTTGTTTTTCTTCTCTCCCCAACGCTATCAGTGGCAGTGTCAGAGCAGATGCTGAAATATTAATTTAGCTGTGCTCGATTCTTGCTGCGAAGGTAGCTAATGGTTTTAAGCGTTCTGGAGAGACACGAGAATAGATTAAAAAAACAAGCCAAATGCAAAGCTATCATACTGTATAAACATCAGGCATTGGGTTCTAAGGTTCCCATAAAATGCCACTTTAGTGTATTTTTTTTATTGGATGCTTTAGTAAGGAGAAGCTGTGTTGGTAGTCTGCCCATGGGACCAATTACCTTTGTGCGCAGAGACTGTCCTTGGGGCACATGCAGGGATGAGTTCACCTCCTGTCCCCCAAAAACAGGGCCTGTGTACAACAGTCCTGCACTGAGGTTCCCACAACAGCCACTGAGTCCAGATCACGAGAGAGGACAACAGTCCATTCCCTCTCTCTCGCTCTCCCTCTCACTCCTTCTCTCTCTCTCTCTCTCTCTCTCTCCTCTCTCTCTCTCTCTCTCTCTCTCTCTCTCCCTCTCTCTCTCTCTCTCTCTCTCCCTCTCTCTCCTCTCTCTCTCTCCTCTCTCTCTCTCTCTCTCTCTCTCTCTCTCTCTCCCTCTCTCCCTCTCTCTCTCTCCTCTCTCTCTCTCTCTCTCTCTCCCTCTCCTCTCTCTCCCTCTCTCCCTCTCTCTCTCTCTCTCTCTCTCTCTCTCTCTCTCTCTCTCTCTCTCTCTCTCTCTCTCCCTCTCTCCCTCTCTCTCTCTCCCTCTCTCTCTCTCTCTCTCTCTCCCTCTCCCTGAGCTGCTGGTTCAGGGGTTTAATGAATCACAGAGAGGCCTCTGCGCTAGCAGTCCAAAGGGACCAGCAGAGGCCCCACAACAGACAAACACGTAAACAAACAGCAGCCAGGCTGAAGAAAGGGTCATTGTTTCCATGTCAAAATACCACAGGCATCGTGACAAAGGCCCGCAGGGTTAAGAAAACAGGGCTGAGAGAACTGTGCTCTGGCTGGGGCTGGGGCTGGGGCTGAGGCTACAGGGATGGGGATGTTTAGCGATATGGAATGGATCAGATTGCTTTTCAAATATTTTGTTATTATTTGCTTTTAGGCCTCTGAGTCTATTAGGTCAGTATGCCTGAGGAAAGGGCCAGGAACCATTTCAGCTCTGGTGCAAAAGTGAAACATAGCTTAATTATCCCTCCTATATCATACATTTGGACATCCAGCAAAACAATGTTTGTTTTAACAACAGACGTTCATTGTTTTGTTGTCTTTTATTCTACGCTTTAAATCATTTAATGGAAATAGTCATTGTAAAAATGTAGTCAGCCTTGAGCTATCTGAATGCTCAGAAGTTGTTCACTGACTGAAAGAAGACATAAAAAAACAGTTGCCATGTCAAAACTTTTTGTATCAGAGTTTTGTTTTCTTTTTCGGGCATTTCAGTCGAGGTTTTCACAGACCTCTTTACAAAGTGCCCAGATAAACGACCTTGTGTCTGTCTCTCACCTGCCCTGTCTCTCCAGCACACACACACACACACACACACACACACACACACACACACACACACACACACACACACACACACACACACACACACACACACACACACACTTCCACTGTCTGAGTTGTAAACAGCATTCTCCTCTCAGCTTTGACTGACAACCATTTACATATCACTTCTGACAAGATAAAGGGTTTATCCAGGTAATTGCAGTGCTAACTTTAAAGTAAATGTCCTCTCAAATCCCCATATTAACATAGCGTACCAGCTTTTTACACTTACTTTTATAAATAAGGGCAATCTGCTATCAAGGGAATATGAAATTACTTCCATTAACTTGTTCACGTGTTTAAACCTGCCCCACTTTTCTAAATTTGCTGATTTATTATAAAGCATGGTCTACAGTGCTTATTTTCATCAATGAGGAAAGAAAAACTTTTTCTCCCGTACAGTTTCTGTGGAATGTGGATTGCAACCTGATGTCATCATTTAGTGCTAAGACTGTCTTTGTTAATGTATTAAAGAGACTTGGCTCCTTGTGTGGTGAACAGAAACTTTGAATTACCCATGCCAGGTAAAGCTCTTTTCATGAAGCTCTGTGGACTATTAAGTAAAATTATCTGGGTTGGATTGCTTCAGTTTGGTATCTGTCATAAAAGTAGCTCTCCTTCTTAGCCCTAGTGTTATTTTATTGAAATCAGTTGAACAGAACAAGTGGTTAAAATTGGTCCAGTAATTCATTTGTCTATCGGTTTTTCTCCTTGTTATCGAGTAACCAGTAGGTGCATTAATTTTATGCTCAATGCATCTCAATGAGAACAAAAAATTTGCCAATTAAAATTGTGTGTACCATTTTGTCAAAGAGTTGAATCAAAATGTACTCTGTATGTTTCAGACCACAGTAAAATGAATTTGAATGTAATGTTGTGTTGTAATGTTGTTGTTTTAATATTGCTCTGTTCCCTTCCCTCCTCCCCACAGCGCTGAATGAACCCACCATTGACTATGGCTTCCAGCGGTTGCAGAAGGTTATTCCGCGACACCCTGGTGATCCTGAGCGTTTGCCAAAGGTAAGTCTCCTGGGTATCATGCACCACGGCTGGCCAGTCTAGCTCCACTCATCATGACCCCTTTCTATCGGCTCCTTACGCCCCTCTCAAGCAGACAGTATGGAAAAGTAGGACATAATATTCACCAGTGATGTGCCCTGTCTACCAACAGTTTAGCCTGAATTTGAGCTGCTTTCAATGAGCTGTTTGGCTCACTTTTTATTCAAGTCATAGGATAATTTTAGTGTGTGAATGTGTGTGTGTGCATGTGCACCTGTGTGTGTGTGTGTGTGTGTGTGTGTGTGCATGTGCACCTGTGTGTGTGTGTGTGTGTGTGCATGTACACCTGTGTGTGTGCATGTGTGTGTGTGCAAGTGCACCTGTGTGTGTGTGTGTGTGTGTGTGTGTGTGTGTGTGTGTGTGTGTGTGTGTGTGTGTGTGTGTGTGTGTGTGTGTGCATGTGCACCTGTGTGTGTGTGTGTGTCTGTGTGTGTGTATATTGTATTTCTGCTGTACATGTATGCATGTATGTGATGTGTGTGTATGTGTAATTAGGTTTTTGCACATTTGTCTATGTATGAAGGTGTTATGTCCGTTACATCTATGTTTTTGTATAATAGCACAGAAAACAGAATTGGGGAATAAAGAAATTAAGCTGGGTGGATGTTTACTTGTACCATACAAGATTCTATTGTTCAAAACAATGTTATGGTGAATGTTATGACTTTCTAACAAGCTGTGATGGAGCCAGTGTACGTTCTAGCCATAGGAAATGGATTCCAACATAATAACAGATTTATAACGGTTTTTTGAATGCAGAGTAGCCATAACAATAGCCGTGCTTGCAGCTCACCCTTACTATATGGAAACATGCTGTGCTCCCAACCAGGGGGAACTGTATGAATAAGCTGTGTAGCTATTGCTTTTCTCCTTAGTGGTGTGCGTTGAGCTACGTTAGGAGCAAACATCGGTGTAAATTGATCCACTGGGAATAATAAAAACACATTGCTTCATCTTGTTCTTCATGTCCTATACCCCTGAGTCCTAACAGAACAACTACACTTAATAGAGTAAAAAGAGTAATTATAGCCATTGCAGGGGTGGTGTCGTGGGCCTGCTTGTCTTGCCCTGGTGATGTAGCTGCTCCTGGATTGGTGTTCAAGCATGCATCGAGAGGCGGGGCTGTGGGTTGAACTGTTGGAGAGCACCTCTTGACATGGAGAATTTATTAATTATTGAATAATAAAGATACATGCACAGGGAAAGCCAAGATGTCAGCATGGTAAACGGTTGCCTTTTTCAGTTCTCCAGTAGGACTTAAATGACAATACAGCCACTGTATAACTGCAGGGAAAGACAGCTGCTTTGCAAAGCTTGAGTAGGACTGGCTGAGGTGGCTTTGGTAGTGATTGTGTGTAAGAACTCAGTGTGGTTGAAAGCAGACCTTCCTGAAAGGTAGTCTTGTACCATTGTAAGCTTCTGGCACAGGATTTACCTCAATCATTATTACCTCCCTTTGCTGAAAAATTTCTCCGTATTTGATGGGAGTTTTCAGACATTCAGGCAGCAGAAATTCAAGGCTGGTGGCTGGTTTCCCCAAGGGTGATATCCAAAACCTCACTGTGGACTTGTTGAGGGGGGAAGGCCTGCTTTTAGTGAATGGCTAATGTGACAGAGCTGAGATTTTGGATGGAGGAAGGTATGATGGAGTTGACATGTTTGGTGGAGGAGGCTGTAACACAGTGGAGTTGTTGGGTAGTGGAAACTGTGATGGAGTTGACATGTTTGGTAGAGGAGGCTGTAACACAGTGGAGTTGTTGTGTAGAGGAGACTGTGATGGAGTTCACATGGTGTTCAAAGAGAACTGGCACTGTGACGGAGATGACATGTTCTCTAATGTAGAGCATGTGATGAAGTGGATGTAAGGGGAAGGAGGACATGGGACGCACTGAGGGAGTGGAACTTAGGAGGACAACGATGCCTCCAGCCTCAGTCATTTCTTTAGCGTTAGCTTTAATAGAGGCCGTGCTGAGGAAGGGGAAGTGTTGATGAAAGAATTGACACAGCCATAGAGCTGCCAGGTTTAAAACAGCCCGCTAAGTTACACTGCGTAAACTGAGAACCTCAACTCTACACCACATGCAGTTAAATGCAGTTAAATGCTGGTTTGCTTTTGTTTTACAAGTTTCTCATCTGAGGGGAGCACATGTTGCAGTTGGACTGGCATTGATATCCTGTGAGGGTACAAAGTTGTAATTTATTACACCCGAATTTTAAGGGCTGTAGGACCCCCATTCCCACCCTCTCTCTTTCTCGTTTTCTCGCTCTGTCTCTGGCTAT
This sequence comes from Albula goreensis, assembly GCA_022829145.1. NCBI lineage: Eukaryota > Metazoa > Chordata > Actinopteri > Albuliformes > Albulidae > Albula > Albula goreensis. The sequence continues at coordinate 16,256,490 of CM040746.1, read as the reverse complement.
TCTGTGCCATATGGCTTCTTGGCTGTGCTGTACGCTGTCTTCCATCTGGGATGTTGCCACGGTGACATGCAGCCCCGCCACACATGGGCCAACTGCTCCAGTGTGATGATGTCATTGAGGCCAATAATCAGACTGTTCCCATGGAAACAACCTCTTACCCTTATCCAGCTCCTACCTTCTCCCAGCCCCCCAAATCAGTGTGGAGGTTCAGTGTCTGGGTGTCATGCATGGAACTGCAGTAACACAGAGAGCGTGTCGGACTTCTCTTATGGTGGGTGAATTACATTACTCACACTGTGGGCTGTTATCACTGACCAAGATAGAAAACATCAGCTTGCAAAATGTAATCAACAACACATTGCTGAAATGTTAGTCATTTAAAAGAATACCACTTTACTCAGAACTGATTACACACAAGAATATAAAAAGATTTTCTGACTCAGAATGTGAATGACTCTGTCTGCTTGAGAGCGTCACTTCATTAGCTCCAATTGACCTCATGACCAGAGCTCAAATTTACAAGATCAGTGCAGGTATAGCAGTAACAACGACATAATTGTCACTTCCTGTGTAGAAACAAAATCAGAAATTCCTGGAATTTTGCCCCATCTTAATGTCATGTCCAATGATCCAGTTTTACTTATTGATGAATCTCAATTATTGTTCATGGTCTGTTGTTTAGTGTTTAATGTATATTTGGGTGTCAAATAAAGAAATTATCTTAAGGAAGTGAATGTATGTGCATTGTAATAGCAAATGAGGTGTTATCATATCTCTTAAGATTGTTGAGACAGGGACAGGAAGTGATGTCATGCCCAGACCCTCAAAGCAGCAGTGATGTCAGTGCAGACAGTGAGCAGGCCCCGTTTGGAGGAGATGAGTAATAGCTGTGACCAGGCTTCACTCGCCGATCCCTCTCGTGTTTATCGCGGTCTCTCTGGTAACCACTGCAGCTGGCGTAGAGTAGACAGATCCTCAAACCTTACTGAGGGGGACCAAAGTGACCGGCAGCGTTTGATCTCTCCCTCTAATGCACCACTCGGACATTTCTCACATGCCTTTCGGAACTTGGAAGCGCCCAGCCATCCAATTGCGTTTGGTTGACCCCCTCGATAAACCCAGATAGTGGTTTATAGCATGCTTGTTTCGGTTGTCATGTATCACACACATCAGGTATTGAGAAAACCTGCGTTTCCCCCTCTCCTCTTGTCATTGCAGTGGGCCAGCCTCCTTTCATGATCATACCTGTCTCCTCTTCTGATTGGGTTGGTAGAGAAAAGCAAAGGAGTGCTTGGAGAGGTTCTGCGGTGCAGAGGGAAGTTAGCTGGGTTCTCTGTGATGGTGATAAATATGGGGGGAGTAAAGAGGGCACAGTGGAGGTCGCCTGTCACACGCTCCCCACTGTTTTCAGCATCGTCGAAGCTGATCAGAGCTTACAGCGCCTCCCAAGAGAGGGCAGTTAACGGCACACAATGTTTTCAGCTGACTCCCGACACACAGGCTGACTGCAAATAGGCAAGTATGGCCAACCACTCTGTGGTGAGCGTCCATGCACAACTCAGGACCAAAACAAAGAGGAAAAATAGTCAACCGATTTCCACAGCTCAGCATCTTGAATGTCAGGTGTAAGACAAGTCCCACAGGAAGAGTGTGTGTGTGTGTATGCGCGCATGCATGTGTCAGACCAGGCACTTAGCCCAAAAAGGAAAGACAAAGTCCTCAGTGGCAGTAAATGTCTCTGCTGGACTCTAACAAAGCAATTTCAGTCCTCATACAACATAGCACAAAAAAGCAGACAGAACTTTGCAACATAGGATAGTAAAACAATAAAACAACATCACTCATTGCAACACAACACAGCACATCATGTCAAGACATTTTACTTTACAGAGAAGCATATAACACACGAGAAGCACAAAACAACTTATTAATGCAATGGTACATCTCACAAAACATGACAACATAACACAGTGCAACACATGGCCATTGAATGTTATGTAAAATTAAAGGCTAAATGAGTGTCCTTCCTAGCTGAAGGAATGATTTTTGAGCCGTGGTTCCTCTGCCTTATATTCTTACACAGCTGTGTGCTTTATATTCTCTGGTGGAAGCAGAGCATTAATGAGCAGGCCTGCTCTCGCTCAGGTGTGGCTCTCGAGGGGTTAAGTACGGCGTGCAGCGCGGTGCAGGCTGGGCCTCCCGAGTCCTGCCCCTCCCGGCAGAGCGCCAGCAGGACTCTGATCCGAGAGGGGCGCTGGAGCCAGGTGATCCATCATTGTGAAGCCAGCTGTCCAGACCCGCCTTCTCACAGGTCAGCCGATCGAAGCCACTGCCGCCCGGACTTTATTACTGCTCGCCCAACGGTAATTGAGTCACCACGAGGGGGAAGAGGCAGGAGGAGGAAAAAGACGAATAAAGAAGTGGGGGAGAGAGAAAAAAAGAGAGAGGGGTAGGAAAGATACAATCTCTTTCCTGGTGTTTAACTTCCGACGGCTCCCGGCAAACAAGACGGATGCGTGGGAGCGGCGGAGCCAGCCTTGATTCGGCGTGGTTTTTTACCCGGCATGTCGCCCCCCTAACACCCACCCGCTTTCCGCCGTGCGCTTGTCTTCACTCCTCACCCCTGCCACCCTCGCCAATATTAACCGTGTCTACTTGCGGGCCTGGCGGCTCCTTTCTGCACTATTGATTTTCCCCTTTATTGAGGTAATAACAGTTTGTTGACGGCGCTTCTCTTAACTGCTGGACTCAATCACAGACAGAAGAGGGCGGACCACGGGACAGGCACTTGTCTCGGACTGTCTGTGGGCGGACTTGGCGCCCAGGGCCAGAGGTCCATATAGGGCTTTAAGTTTCACCGTAAAGTCTGTCTGTCATCATCCATATTTAATATTCCTGCATTTTCTGTTTGAACAGTGCTGTTCAGAATAGACGGTATTGCTTAGCTGATGGATAGACACCATTTCATAGTTCATATCAATTTTCCCCCAAAAAATATGGAGTGAAGAAAAGAGGGAGTGCATGAGATAAAGATTTCAGATTGAAGGCTGATATTTGGTGAAGAGGTTTTATATACAGACGAATGAGCAATGGCATGTTTTTTAGATTTAAAAAAATAAATAAAGTTAACAAAGCTGTTTGTTTTAGTCTGGGTGACATTAGTGTAGAGACCGACAAACAGCAGAGGAAAAAAAAAGGCCGGAGCACATGTCAGGAGCGACAGACAGGACTGAACAGACCGCGGGGTCGATGGCCATGTGAGAGGATTATTTGAAAGCGGAACTCTTAATTGCTCAGTGAACACGCTCGCAGTGGTGAGAGAGTGGCTCAGCTCGGTCCGTTTGGCCGCGTTTCAATGCGGACAATCTGCGCCCCCGTTTGTTCCCTTTCTTTTTTCCCCTCCATTTGTTTGTTGTTGACGTTTTGTTTGCTCCCCACATTTTCCCCGTCAGTACACATCCACCTGATCCACCCTGGCCATCCCCTCCAATGGGGTTGGGATCTGGCTTGCGCTCCCTAGAAACAGCTGAACCCTGTGGGAAAGTGGTCACACCCTGGCCGGCAACACCTCTGTTTCAGCACCACAGCAACCAACTGGGACAAACACTCCTTACACATCAGTGCCAACTGGACTATAAGGCATGGCTAATACTGCTTAATAATAATATATTTTTTTACCAATAACAACAAAAACATTCATCGATATCAACAAATCCATGTCTAGAATAATACAGCATGACACTGTGATGGTGGATCACCTATCACCTAGTGAGGTGAACTTAGTCCAGATTTAGTCCAGTGAGATAGATTTAGTCCAGATTTAGTGATTTAGTCAATAAGAGCCGCAGGCAGGGCGGGTGTTATTGACTCTCAGAGCAACCTTTGAGTCACAGAGGTAATTTATGAATTATGCAGGGAGAGGACATTAGTGAAAGAGCATGCTGAGTGATGGTTCTGATGGGTGCTGCTTGTTGGGTGGGCAGGTGCGGAGGACGCTGTTAGGAGGTGGGTCGTAATGATGTTTGGGAGGGGTTGGGTAGGGGGCAAGGTCTCCAGCCCCCTTCTCCTCCCTGCTTGTTCCCCTAAGGGCCAGGCTGATTAGCAGGAGTACAACTCCCCCCATGCATAGTGTGTGTGACGGAAACTGCCTAAACTCTACCCCTTATCAGCATTCCTTTTTTAATTAGTGAAATTTTGCTAAAGTAATTAATCAGGGGACATAATTGTTTTCAATAGCCTAATTAAGAGGGGGAGGAAAGTTAAGGGAGTTTGATTGATTCTCTTGTAAGGCCAGGCCCTGTGTTCCACAGCTGCACCACCTGGCACAGTACAGAGCTTTCAGAAGCTGCTGTCAAACACGTATTCCCCATATCCATCTACACTGTCCCTGTGCACCCAAGAGCTACACCCTAACTTCAGCAAGCTACACACTATCTACACCCAAGAGCTACACACTAACTTCAGCAAGCTACACACTATCTACACCCAAGAGCTACACACTAACTTCAGCGTGCTACACAGTATCTACACCCAAGAGCTACACCCTAACTTCAGCGTGCTACACACAGTCTACACCCAGCAGCTACACCCTGACTTATGTATGCTCCACAATATCTGCACCAAAGAGCTACATCCTTACTTCAGTGAGCTACACACTATCTACACTTTGGAGCTACACCCTCACTTCAGTGTGCTATACCCATTTTACACGCAAGAGCTACACCCTGTCTCCTATGTGCTACATCAGTAATATATTTGTTTCCGACACCCTGTCTATGTCCAGTTGGTACATCCTCTGACCTGTGTGCTACATCCTGTCCACAAACATACTTTACCCTGTCAACATATGAGTGCTGTACCCTATCTATATACATATATTTCCCACACAGCTGCTACTGTGTATCTGACAGTTGGACAGACCCGGAACCTTCCCCTGAAACAGCCTATTTCTCACTTGCTTAGAGTCATACCAGGCTAGTGCTAGACCACACCTCAGAATTTTTTTTTTTTTAATGAGGCTGTATACGAGAAATGATGTCACAAAGAGCACTGACATCACCCCTGAAAGGGCCAGGCAACAGCCTACCTGCTTGATGATGACTCTCGCGCAGATGCCACCATCCAGTGGTGATGTCATGGTCGCGGTGACCTTCGATGATGACATCATGCCACGCGTGTCAGCAGCAGCACCCTCCCTTAGAGAGAGGCGGGGTGGGGTTCCAGTCACTGCTGTCTCTTCTAGCCCACACAGTGTGAGCAGGAGGGCCTGATCAAACCATGAGGGCCCGATAACCAAAGCCATCATAACTCATATTGGCTGCCTTTGGACCCAGCACATTATTGAATTAGTCACTTTATTGAGGAGAGATGAAAATATATAAATCACACAACAATGGAGTGAGTGGTGACACACGAGCCGTATAGAAAAACAAAGCTGAACTTTAAAAAGCAATTAGCTGGAAACAGCTGCCGGGTCTGCAGCGGAATCCTGTTTGAAACATAAAAAAAAAAATCTCTCCTCTTGAAAGGAGTGATTATCACAAAAATATGAACATGAGTGATCACAATATTACTTAGACATATGACTGTAAGAAAGGATCTGAAGCTAAACTGCTAAATTCCTTTCTTCCTGTCTTCTTTTTCTTGTTGGTCCTCTTACTGTTTTTCATTGTGTTCCATAAATCAGCTGAAATGTTTTGTATTTTTATTTGAATTTACCATGAGGGATAGGCAAAAATTATTGAGAGTGAGCCAGAATGTTTCCTTCATCATACTGTCAAGTGAGTCTTTACAAGGCCTCTCTGATCCATACTCTCACATTCATTTGAACAGATTGCAAGGACCAACATTGATGCTGTTTGAAGAGATTGTGTGGGAAGTATATAGTTTATGGTTGTATGATGGTGGACGTTCATGTTTGTATATGTGTGAAAGAGGTGTTTAGGGCAATTTCTGTAGAGCGTAAGGAGTTGTGTGGTTTTTTTTTGGGTTTACACTGGAGTGTGGTGGTACTTTGGGGGTGTGTAAGGTATAGGAGGGGGTAGGGCTGTAGGCCGCAGAGCCGTGCAAAGGAAACTCTATCTCCACTAATGAAATCAGAGCCTGCCGTAGATGTAGAGAGCTGGGGTCAGGAGGCCAATGCAGGAAGTATGACATCATCATTTTTGTCTTTCCCGTAAGATGAATGACTCTGACCCTGCTTCTATTACAGCTCTAATAGAACATTAGGAGATGATAAAATTGCAAATGAACACGAGCGGCAATACATATCTCCTGTTTTTACAGGCCACACTTCCTCACAAATGCGTAACACTTGTTGTCTTTTATGTCCAGATGTGACTGAAACGTTACATTCCTTCTGCATCTCCTCCACTAATGAACGTGTATTACATTACCGGCCATCATCATTTACACTGTGAAGGGGCCCAGCCATTTAAAAAAGACAATGCCAGCGCTCCACACAAGATCAAGACGCAGTGTGTTCAGCTCTTAATTATTGAATTTTATGTCAACTGGACAGTACTGAAAAAACATGGGAGCAGTGTGCACTTGTGTGTTGTTGAATGTATGTTGTTATGTGTTGTTGTAGTACTTTAGTGTTGCATTCAACATGCAAGTCTGTGCATGACGAATGACAGCAGCCAGAGCAGCTTGTTAATAGGGCTGAAAGGTTAGAAAAAGGGACAGGAAAAAAGTAGCCATTTTTAAGACAGATGGGGACGATGGCAAGCGGTCAGTCGCTGTGGGGAGCTTGGCGTCATGCTAATGACGCCTCTGACCGATGGACGAACGTTTGGCCTGGGCCTGGATCGGGTTCCTTTCCTGTTTACCCGTCTCTGCTCTGTGTTACTGTAAGTGTTCCTGTTGGGAGGAAATGGGCAGCAGTCACAGGCGCTGGGCCATGGTACAGAGCGCCTCTAATGTCATTTATTTGTTTATCTGGACAAACTTTCGGCCCTGTCTTAATCGGATTCACCCTCCTGGCAGACCCTCCCACCCCTCCCAACACAGTCCCCCATTAGGAGACAGAGAGGTGTAGCATTGTCCCAGGTACAAGGAGTAGCTAAAGAGGGGGATACATGCTTAGCTTGGGTCGAGGAGACGCTCACCAGAGATCGCGGATGGCATGATAGCATTGGTGTAAGAGGTGTAACTGGGTGAGGACGCAGTATGAGACTGGGGGGTTCAGTTCCAGCTGTGCCGTAATGTCTGAAATTTGAGCGCTCTCTCGTACTCTCCGTGATTTTCCACCAGACGGATATCTTTCTTGTCCGGAGGAAATGCATCGGGTCTGGGAGAAACACGGAGCTTGCGCACACATACTAAAGAACCACTTACTCTTCCCCGGGTCCCCTCGTCTCTCAATCACGTTCCCCGGGCCCCCAAAGCGGGGCCCGCCGCCATTTCCGCCCACCCGCCTCCTCCCCTGGAAAGAGCCAGTAATGAGAGGTTAACATAGTGGCAGCGGTCCCATTATTGAGTGAATTTAGCACCTTGGACAGCGCACTAAAATCTTTATTGCTTTTCTGACCTCCTCGTCATGTTCTGTCTGTGTGTTCAGTGGGTCCCGGGGCTGATTGAAAGGCAATATGTTGGCTGCCTAGCGTGCACGCATGCTCGGGGGCTTGTTCGCAGCGAGGGTTACAACAAGGGGGTGAGAGCAATTTTCTGGTTGTCGCACTGCGAGCACATTTTCCCGGCCCCAGCACATTAACTTTTAAAAAGGGGCCACCCGGGCGCGGGGAGCCTGCTTAGAGAAACAGAGACGAGATGGAAGAAAGACAAATGAATACGCCCAAAACCGATACAGTAAATACGCCTTGAATGTCAGCTGTTTTTTATGCGTACATATAAATTGAGTTTTTGTTCAAAAAGAAAAACGGAAGGCTGATTACCTGGGAGGCCCACTCCTCACAGCAAGGTCAGCTGGCCCACAAAGCTATCTCCATTTTTCATCTTTCCCTTTGCTTTACTTTATTTTCTACACCTGTGTATGTATAATGCTCACCATAAAAGAATAGATGCAACACATACAAGATAATCCACAATGTATGTAGAAAGGAGCATTGGTTTATTGCAGCTGAGCTCATGTAAATGGTGTATTGATACTATGACAGGGTTTCAGTCTATCATTCACACACACAGCGGGTATTAGTGCTATCACATCCCAGAATGTACAAATGTAGGGCTCTCTTTCTCTCTCTCTCTTCTTTCTCTCTCTCTCCCTTGCTCCTCTTTCATAGCAGATAAAATCTCATGCATTATTTTCTGTAGCCCTTTCTAAGAATGAAGGATTATTCTAATCTACAGAGGGCATTTTATGGCCCCTTCCTCTCACGTGCCTGAGATAGCCTTCCTCTGCTATCGCACCTTCATTTTCAACATCCTGAAGAGGATGCTAGAAAAGTAAACAGGACCTGCACACAACTCCACCATTACAATCCACACATGGGAAATTATGTTAATGCTCAAAACTAAAAGCTTGTCAAGGTTTTAAAAAAGGTATTTACCAAAAAATAAATAAATTATGATGACAGCAAAATGATTGCAATTATGGTCTTGTTTTCCCATGGGGGCTAGGTGGGGACTGAAGATAATGAAGTTCTCAGTTAGTGACGCCATTACGGAGAGTGCTAATGGTTTACACAGCTGAACGGGTTGGCTGTCACCAGGCAGTTGGAGAGGCAGTGCCTCAGTGTTAACTTGCTGCTGACCCTCTGCTCTCTGTTCCATGGCTCCATCTCAGGCGCTCTATCAAAAGTATGCCAAATCATCAACATTTTCTTCTGAACTGTATCAGGCTTGCTGAGAGTTGTTGAGCTTAGTATTAGGCAACTGTGTTGTATTGGAATGGGGAAAAAATGATTGGTTTGTTTTGTTTTTGCTTGATTTTATTTTTGACTTTATTTATTCATTTCTCATTTGTCAGATTGTGATAAATTAATAAATAAAACTGAAGTAAAAACTCCAGGTAAACAACCCTTAAAAAATAACAGTTCACCACTTTGTTATATATTGCCTCAATGAAAAATCTGAGGAAATCTGAGGAAGTGGTTGAAATTGGTTGAAAAGCACTTTTGATGTCACCATTTCAATTAAAGAAAAATGCCAGAGTTCACTGTAAAATGTAATCATAAACTTCCAGTTGAGAGCATGAGTGAGGTCTGATTGAATCAAATGTTTAAAGGAAGTCTCTCCCTCTCTCTCGGCCCACAGGAAGTAATTCTGAAGAGGGCGGCAGACCTTGTAGAAGCCCTGTATGGAATGCCACACAACAACCAGGTGAGTCTAACTCTTCACCTCGTATCCCCAAACATAATTACAGTCATGTGGCCCACTCCAGCAGGGGCTAATGCTTGAAGTGAAGCCACAGCATCTGAGCTTGTGTAATTCCATGGAATACATACATGGTCTTAGGCCTTTGAAATGTATTTTGGTTGAGAAGTGTTTCGGGGCTGTACCGCGCACCACTGTGCTGAAATGTGGGCTCCCTCCTGTTCCACTGTTCCTGGGAAACACCAGCTGCCATAATCAGAGTCGTCAGAAGAACTTGCAACAAAAGCTTAGCCCCCCAGCTGTGTGTTTGGGGTGCATTCACACACAAGTCTAGCGGCAGAGACAGATAAATGCACTCCTCTCAAGTGTTGTGAGTTTGGAAAGGGGGGTGGGAGAAGCAAACATTTAATGAACACACGAATTATGGATCACAGTGTTATGAAGTCTTTACTTCAAGTAAAGAGTGCTGGCTGTAGCTTGTATTAAGCTGTTATTATCCAGGGATGTAACATAAGGGCTGTGCTAGTCTACAACTCAGTGGATTAAAAGCATACTGAAGGCATCATACCTAATGAGTTTGGAGACTTTGGTTGTTTTCTACTGTTGTTTTCTCCACTGTCCACTCCACCACACACAAGATCATATCTTGTGTTATAACTTCCTTTGAAGTGGTCGTTGTCTCTGTTGTTACGGTTGAAACCCTTACCAGTCTGACCCATTGCAGGAGATCATCCTGAAGAGAGCGGCTGACATCGCGGAAGCGCTTTACAACGTCCCTCGGAACCACAACCAGCTTCCCGGCTTGGCTAACAGCTCAGTACACAGCAGCATGATGGGGGTCAACTCCTTCCCTGGCCAGCTCGCCGTCAACGTGTCCGAGTCCACACAGGGAGCCAATCAGGGTAAGGAACCACAAGCCACTCCCATTTTGTAGGCTCATCTCAATCACAAACATACTCATCTCATCTCCACTGTAGCTGTGTGATATGCATGAACATCCTGCCTTATTCTGGATTAGTGTGTATCTTTAGGTACAGATACAGTACCTCTTTATATATGCCAATAGAATTAGATACTTTTCACAGAACCATGACACTGCAATTAACATTATTCATAATCATACGTCTTCACCTAAATCTGGCTCATTCAACCGGAGTTCAATAATTATGTTACAGGAACATAAACAAGGCATTTTCCAGATTGTTTGTATTGATCTGTGGACCGAGGATCGGAGGATGAATTCAAATGAAGGAAAGAGAGAGAGAGAGAGAGAGAGAGAGAGAGCGAGACAGAGGGAAAACCCGTGACCCCTGAACCTCATCACTACCTGCTGCGTGTGTGCAATATGCGGGGGGAAACGCGCTCTTTTATCATGTGTGATTTATGTAAAGTCAGCCATAACGATTGCTGAGAGAGAGCTGAATGGTAACGGGGGTGGGGGGGCGGGGGGGGGGTCTAGAGCAGCGAAGCCTTTGTTGCCACCGGCAGTAACTGAAGTGAAATCTCCCTGCTGCTTTCACTGGTGTCAGCGTTTAAACACGAGATGTATATTTATACACTATGTATACACTAGCTCTCTCTCCTCTCTGTCTTGCCCTGCCTACAACAACGCTGCTGACAGGAAGCTCTTCATGTTGAGACTCAGGTTCAGCCTCTATCTACCCAAAACGCCTTTCTTTAGCTGTTTAAAGCACAGGAGTGATTGCTCAACGAGTGGCGTGATTTGCAAGCAACATATGGGGACATTGGCAGTGTGCTAACTCTGTGCTAACTCTGTGCTAACTCTGACACACACGGATTAGTTGGACATGCCGTTCCTTTCATCTCCCAGTTTATTGGCACAGCCTTCTTTCCTGTCTTTGTTGAGGAGATGTCTCTTTTCATCTCCTTGCAGATCTCTCCCCCCTTTTCTCCACCCCTGAAATTGATCAAATTCAAACATGCATTATTGGTTCAAGAGAGCTCATGTTCCTTAATATTTGTACAAAGATAATATGTAAGAGGAGCTCCATGTATTAACACTCATGCACACACAGACTGACACAGGGTACACTCTAAAGAACTAAATTTCAACAAACAAAAATAATAATCCTCACTCCCAAAAAGAACAAGCACTATACTCCGGTAACAAGAATTCTGAATTGCTTTGTAGGTTACAAAGAATGGATCAAAGATAAAAGCTAGTCTTTAAACTAAAAGACATGACAGTCATTTGGCTATCGCTTTTATCAAAAGTGACTTACAGTTGATCATGCTAACCAAGGGCCAATGCCCCCTGGGAGCAATGTGGGGTGAAGGGCCTTCCTCAGGGGCCCAAGAGTGGTGTTCTTGCTGTGGCAAGACTGGGGCCAGCTCCACCAATCTCAGGGGTCCCAGTCATGTACCTTAGACACTAGCCTACAGGCTGCCCTTCAAAAGGCCCTTCTGACTGTAATACACACAGTTTAAAAACAAAAAAATTAGATGTGTAATAAAACCATTAACAATATGACCACTCACCAAATTCTTGAGTGTTGCTAAACCACCATGGGCACATAACATTATCTCCCTCCCTCACTGTGTTACTGTAGTTTTTTCTTCGTTCTGTAGTAATGAGGACCATTTGGGACAGCAGAGGAGGAAGTGCTTTATCCGTGTGACACAGATTATCATATTTGCCATCCTGTACCTCTGTGATGGGAGCCAGGAGCTCTGAGATTGCCATACAGATTCATCTGTGCGTATTCAGGAAAGAGGCTGGAGGTGTTGATGAGGGGGGGAGGCTCAGAGAGATATATTGTCTTTTACAACAGGGCTGCCTTCGAAAGCCACGCTCCAAATCTCCTACTCAGCAAGCAATCCGTTGCCACGCTAAAAACAGCCGTTACTGAGCGCGCTCAGTGGGGCCGACGCAGATGATCGTGTCCAGGAGTGTGTCCCAGGCCTGATTCATCTCATTGCCTGTGCTCCCGCTCCTGTCACCATCACCCCTCCACACCCCACCCCCACGCAAAGCCTGCTGGGACAAGGCTCTCAGAGTTAAAAGCACGGAGCAGCACACCAGCTGAGTGAACGGAAATTCTGTGGAGCGCACAGGGGGTGTGCTGGCACAGACAAGATGACTGTTACTGCAGGCCCCGGCCCACATGCTAAAGCCTCTCTACCCATCGACTGAAGTAATAAAGTATATTGTGTTCAGGTTGTAGATGAAATAAATGCATTTCAGGTCCATGTCAAACTTATGTTTCCTGAACGATTCTACAGCAAATGTTTTGACTGTACAAGTCTACCAAATTTATGCCGTGCATGAATAATTCAACCAGTCCTGTTCCCGCTGTCCCCTTACTGCCTGCTCCTGCTTAGTAAGATATTATCATATATATTTGTATTTGTTTAAGTGAGACAGTTTCAGCCTTTGGAGTAACCTCAGAGGCAGGGCTATGGGAAGGGGTTCGGTTGGACGTGGCCAGGGAACGTTGATGTTACACACGGTCACTTTGATCTGAATTCAGAGTCAGGCCTGACCTTTCCTGGTTTACCTTTCCCATTGTCGTAGTGCCGTTAATTCCCAGCCTCGTCATGGCGAAAGCTCAACAGCAGCAAGGCAGGGACTGTCTGTAATTACAGGCGGACACCACCACACAGCCACCAATGGGAATCAGGTGTCAGGAGAGTGGTGTTTGTCTACAGATTCACTGACATTTTGTCTAACCTCTTTCTTCTCTCCATCCCCTCTGTCCTTCCTTCTCCTCTTCCCCCCTGCCCTGCAGGCTTCAGCCGGAACACAAGCAGTGTGTCGCCGCACGGTTATGTGCCCAGCTCCACACCACAGCAGACTAACTACAGCTCCGTCACCACCAGCATGAACGGCTATGGCAACACAGGCATGTCAACCCTGGGCAGCTCGCCCAACTTCCTCAACGGGTCCGCCGCCAACTCACCCTACGCCAGTGAGTATGCCCACTTCGCCTTCCGCCCTCTCTGCCCCGGCCACCAATGGCTCCTATCGCTTTCAATCAGGTTCCGTTTTTATCTGTTTTCTGTTTTGCCCCCTCCTTCACTACAGGGAAAAACACCAGACTAATAATCAGTACCTATTGCAAAGTGGGGGAGGAGGAGTGTGTTTTCCTCAGAACAATGATGAGAGCAGGGTGTTTTTAATGTTTGTGCGTTTTTTCTCCCAGTGTTCTTAAAGCTCTTTATTTGTGCAACACACAGTCTTACTCGTGACAGTCAGAGTTTCAGATCTGACGCTTTTCCCGCTGGGGTTTCCGGCATGCTCCCAGCTCTTGAAAATGTCTTAAACAGCTCTTAAAAACCCCTCTGCAGTTCTTATAGTCTCTTTAATCTGACATTTATTCCAGATTGTTGTCTTTTTTCTCTCCTTTTTTCTCCACTTAATTGTTGGCCTTTTGCAATTACACAATTGGGGGAGCAGCGATGAAACTCCTTGAGAGCCAGAGTATTTGTTTGGTTTAATTACGGCAGTATGAAAGACGGCGGGCGGCACTTCTCAAGCCTCACATTTCATGAGATGTCGAGGAGATCCTGGCTCAAAATCTGAACAAAAAAAAAAAAACACGGTCGCAGTCCTCAGTAAACAATTTGCACTTCACAGCACTCAGACAGATTGCACACGCTGCCACTTCAGTATTGACACTTGTCAAGAAGGAAACCAGAAAGGAGAACAATTGGGCTTCCCGTGATGCGCCTGTCTCTTTAAGAGAGGAGGGGTAGAAAAAGAGACTACTCTTCTCCCTGTATAGCTTGTCCATAACGCCTGACCACTCACGTAACACCAATCTTCTATCACAGCTCCTAAATTAAAGACTCTTAATTAAATCAATAAACTAATTGCAGGAGTAGCAATTCAATTTCAGCACTTTGATTTCGTGATGTTAACAAGTATTTTTAGAGGCTCGCTGACTCTGCGCAGACACTTTCAATCAATGCGGTGGTCGGCTTTGTAGTTCCAATTTTCATTAATTGATTAGTTAGGCCTTCATAAATGGATTATGACATTATTACACATTTTTTTCTCTCTCCCTGAGAAGCGCTATAAAATTTTAACGTGCGCTAATAACAACAATAAAGAGAGCGGGGGGGAATTGGGGGGCAGGTGATATATATAGGCCTTAATTGTAAAATCACTCAAGGAGAAAATGCTCTTTGCGTATTAAGAGACAAAGGAGAGTCCGATAAATGTGGATCCAACGTTAAGCTCACAGCCCTTGCTGGGTGCTGTGTTCCATTAATAGCAAAACCCGCAGATGGGCAGTGGGAGTGTGTGTGGCACAACGTCGAGCCAATTAACTGATGCCCAGAACCTCAGTTATGTATGCAGGGAAATTAACACACAAAGAAAGACTAAAGAGCAGACACCCATATGACCAGTTTGACACCTTTTAGGTTCTGTATTAATTCTACCTTAGAATTACAGTATGGTATGTCAGAACTTTTATCTTGTGCCTCATTTTTCTTCTTCCTTTTCAATAAAGTGTTGAAATGTGCAAATGTTTGAAAGTTCAGGAAAGCTAGTCTGTAATCCCTCATTAGCCACTCCTCCATGCCCCGCCACCCCACCCTAATCGGCACCAGTTAGATTTGTGACCCTCTAAAACTGCTGAATCCTGTAGCTGTATTCCTGTAGTTTTTCCCCTCAAGTTTCCTAATGTGTTCTGTAGCTCTGTGCCCTATAGTTCCTCACTCTGTCCTGTCCTGTGGCCTGCAGTTGTGCCCTCCAGTCCCACAATGGCATCTTCCACCAGCCTGCCCTCCAACTGCAGCAGCTCCTCGGGCATCTTCTCCTTCTCACCCGCCAACATGGTGTCCGCCGTCAAGCAGAAGAGCGCCTTCGCCCCCGTGGTCAGGCCCCAGACCTCGCCGCCACCCAACTGCACCAGCGCCAATGGCAACGGCCTGCAAGGTGAGTGGGCACGTACTTATACAAAGCCACTCCTACCTCTATTAATGTATCCCACAATGCCTTGCACCAATACAGGGTTTTGGAGTCCAGTTAGTGCAATTTGTGGGTGGTCTTTAGTCACAGTCATACCATGCCTCATCCACATTTACATGGTAAAAAATGGTTTGTCAAACATGTAAAAGAATGTTTGTCAGTTTTTAAAAATTGTGACTGTCATGTAGTTCAGGTAAGGGAGGTTTCTGGAATAGCTGCAAGGGTGAGGCTGACTAACCCACACTCATGTTGTACTACTCTAACCCCTGTGCCCTTACCCAAACTTGCCTCCTTTTGCTTTGCCTGTAAATAACATGGCTGTTCTTTCTCTCCTCTCCTGCCCTCTCCTCCCCCCTCCCTCTGTCCCTGCAATTCGCCCCTCAGATCAGTCTTTTGTGGACTCTAGCAAGTACTCCACTGCCGGCACACTGCAGGGCTTAGCCTTCTCCTGAAGTATGTTACCTCCCCTTTCCATCCATCCTTAAGCACATCCCTCCATCCTTTCCTCCCCCACCATCCCCCTCTTCTCCCATCATGGGTATTTGGATCAGAGAGAGCATGCCACATGTGTCTCGGTTCCCCTTTCACTTCCTGTCCTTCACTTCCTGTCTCCTTTTATCTGTGCTTTTCTGCTTCCTGTTTGTGTTTTTTTAACTGATTTCACATATTTTGCTCATTATTGTCTTTACATTGAATTTCCATCAAGTGATTTTTGCACACAGTTACATAGAGATGTTTTGTCAGATTTCACCCAAATCTTGATGAAATATCAGTCCCACAGAACAGAACTTTCTGTGTATGGGCACAGAGCTCACTCCAGCTTCTCCTCTGGCTGAGGAAAGCCAGCACTCTTGCTGCCCCACTCAGCAGCTAGCATGAGCCGGGAACCTCTCTGTCACTGTTTTGAGTGCAACATTACTGCGGCTCTCACTACTGGTGCTCGCACTCACAGACAGAGACCTAACGAGCGCTCACGTCTGAGCTTTTTCACCATCTTGCCATGGGGTCTGCGAATCCCAACTGAATGAACGTGAACAAAATTGGAGCACACTCCATAAAGGGGACACAACGTCGGTCTTCGGTTCCCAGACTAGCTTCATCCTCATGTTCCCATCTGGGTTGGGGGAGGGACCACCATGCAAGAACACAGGGTGCTTCTGAACCCCTCTGTGAGAGAGAGACTGAGAACAACAAAACAACAGGATCAAGCTGCTTCATTCATACTTTCATACACCCAAATCAGTCAATGTGCTTATCGAACAATGTATGAAATTAATTATTAATTTACAGTGACTGTAGAATTAAAGCTCCAAAGTCCAACATTGTTTATAATCTAATTTGGCCCACTCTGTGGAAAAGAACATGCCCTTGGCCCAGAATGTATTGGTCCAAGACAGGCACACATAACTTTAAATTATTTATGTGAGATTCTTTATTCTAATATCAAAGAATACCATTGTTTTAATACATGTTGCGAAACTGATCAAACAATCTGTTTAAATGCATAGTTTCATAAGATGCATATACAGTCTTACCCAAAAACATCAATGTTTTTACACACATGCACACACACGGACCAATGTGAAAACATATGTACAGATGCACGTACAAATCTGTGCTTGCACACATGTGAATACACACTCACAAAACGTGGGATGACCTGGTGAATCCCTCACCCCTTTTCTAATTCTAGCCCTTGCTCGCAAACTTAGAAAATAACCCAGGATAATATGGGCAGGAGGGCAGAAATCAATAGAAAACCAATAAATTTTATGAAAAATTCCCCTGCAGCGATAGCCACTCTACTGGGGTGCGGCTGGGGGATGGGGGGGGGGTGCTCACATGGGAATGTCTCTATTCCTCTTCTGGAGTTAAAAGGGTGGCTGAGCTCTCTCCTCTCCTTTTTTTGGTTTTTGTTGTTTATTTGTTTCTTTGTGATAGGCCAAAGGCTAACACCAGACTCCCGGTGCTTGGCAGGGGAACGGAGCCTGAGTCCTGGTAGAACAGTAAACACACAACGCATTGCGCTCAGCTCCTTATTTTGCTTCCCTCTCATTTTTTTATTTTTTTCATTTTTCAGAAATAGTTCCACACTGGAATCACTTCCCCACAGTTTCCAGAGCCCCTTTTAAAGCAATAAGTAAATAAACAGGATGGAACAGGCCAGGGGATTGTGGGAACATGTAGGGGGAGAGGCGTATGACCTTCAATGTGTCTCTGCCCACAGCACGGGTCGCTTTCTGTCGACAGCCTCTCGGATGGAAAGGATCACATACAAAACAGTGCCAAGTGGCTCTTTCACAAGACCCCCCCGAACCACACCCCTGGGAAACGTGGTCCGCAATAATAACCGTGCACAAAGGCCAAAATGCTAGAGCTGAACACACATGTGTCTCGGACACAGCCATGATGCCGTGGCTCTGGTGCCTTTCTACACTTACATGTGTGCTGGATTTGACTGGCATCCAATCACACTGTTAGCTCGGCACACTAACGCGTGTCCTGAACTTGACTGTAACTCTGTGGTACTTCAGTGCCCTGACCGAGCCAGTCCGCTGGTTTTCTTTTTGTGTGCTTCCTCCCGCCTGCTGCAGTTGTGCAGGGCAGAAACTTGCAGATTGCATTAGAGACAGGAAGGATCCCCAGTTGTATCATTACCAGCAGCTCCATTAGGTTAAATGAATTGCTGGGGTAATGGGGTCCTGGTGTGTGCTGCTTAGAGTCCACCAAGCACAGCAGAGCCTTCAGGTGCGTGCCAAGGTTCTCTGTGAAGTGTATAAAGGAAAGCCTGTGTGCCACATGCGTCTGTGCAGGCTGCAATGTTGAGACGATGAGCGTTTTTGTCACTCGCACTTCCTTGCAGGGGAGCACGATCTCTGAGCTTTGTGCTCCTTCCCACCTCACTGCCTCAGCAGTCCTCCATGGTGAGGAGAAAAGTAGAGGCCGATGCCTGCAGAAAAAACGGCCCATGTCTTGTTTTTTGTTTGTCAGCAGATGGAAACTTATGTCAAGCCAAACTTGCAGTAATAAGCATTTTTTCCCTCCAGGAGATATACATTAAATAAAGGCTCCACCACCAGCACCCACAGATCTGTCAGCCCCAGACCTCGAATCAAGAGAAACACACCTGGGACTGGAGAGGTCCACTGCCTCAGTCCAAATGGAACATCTGCACGATTTTACAACAGAATACCAATACAGGGCAAAAAAAGGCATCTCTTTTTATGTCTTGCCACACCATCCTTCCATTTGAGTTTAGCTGTTGGACATGTACACAGCTTGACAAATGGCCTCTTTTCTTCATGTCCCTGTCTGAATGTCGTCACCGCATGTTCATCCTTTTGTTCAGTGGGGTTTTTGTCTGTTCTGTGTTGGTGGGGCAATTCTGTCATCCAGGGCGAATCTGCTTTCTCACAAATTGACGAGTCCTCATCTGCAACGAGCCCACATTGAACAACAAATAGTTTAGAATCCTGGAACAAAAAAAAGTAAAATAAAAAGGGCTGCATTTTATAAACCGCCTTACAAGCTATTGAAAAGGCAATAATCAAGTGCTTCAAGGACTGCATGCATGCCAAATTGGCAGCGTTGTAGAAAAGATGTTTTGATTTATTTGTTGCTTATATATTTCTTTGAATCCAGTCGGCAGTTCCTTCTACAGATGTAGGAACAGATTGTGTTTTGTGACTGTTGGAAGACAAATGATGCTAAACGATCACATGACTGATGCACACCCACCCCCACACCCCCACCCCCAATCTTTTGTTTCCACCCAACAGCAATTCCTGGAATGATTGTTCCACCAATGTAGAAGATTTGTGAATGAACATGAGGACACGATGGACTCGAGACGGTTTTGGATGGAACGCAACCATGAAGACAAACGAAACATTTAACTCAGGCCCTTCACTAAGGATGTTTGGAAAGAAAAAAAGAAGAACAAAAATGAACAATTTGCAGCATCTATGACTTTTACATTTGTATACCTTGTAGTCACCTATGAGAAAGTCTGCTGAGGCCACAAACCATGCTGATTGAGGGGGTGGAAAATTTCCAGAAAGTTCTGCTTTTTTTTTGTGTATGGGTTTTTGATTTTAGCGAACAAAATAATGCCTTTTTACGAACTGTAATATACACAAGGGACACTATATAAGTTTTATTGTTTCCGTTGTTGTTTTTATTTATAGTGTTTAACAAAGCAGTGTGTGTGGAGTCTAAAATGGAAGAAGGCTTAGTTGGTGGTAGAGGAGAATATTTTAACATCATTACAGTAGTCTTGTTTTCAAATCATAGCGTAGGTTAAACAGGTAGGTCAGTCACAAGCCTCATAGCCAACTATGATGTGACCTTTTAACAGACAAATTATTTTATTTAAATTCTTGAAGAAAAAATCCAGTTTTAACAAGATGAGTGTTTTAAAGGAGCCAATAGGTGTTCTGCAGGTGTTGATGCGCACAGAGATCCCTTTTGGTGAATTCAAGTAGCACACTTTGCTAATGTCACCAGCCACCAGCCTTCTATTGTGTTCATTGGCCACACTGAAACAAGAGAGAACCAGGTATTGTGAGCAAATCCTTGCTTGCTGTGACCATCTTCAGTCAAACAAAGATACATGATGAATTTCCAGAAATTGCTGAAGTGAAATTTTAGTCGAGCACTGGTCATCCGTTTGTGTAAGTGAGATACTTGGCTTTGGCCATTGGCCTGCTGCAAACTGAAGAGTCACACACAGACTCTCCCCAAAGCTTTGGCTCATGCTCTCAATGTGTGGATCAAGGCCCCATAATGCAAACCTGTTACAAGGGAGGGGAACTGAAGGAAAAGAGATTGTAGTGAGTAAACAGAGTCCTTTATAAAAATAATTACCCTTTGCTGCTACTCAGTGCAGGAATATCAATGGATAAACAAACATGCAATTGACAGGATGTTGCCATTTTGACTTACGAATGAAAGCTTTTATATTCGCTTGTGAAGGAATTTTGTCACGTGATGCTGTTTTACTATAGGGAGAGGGGAGGGATATTATGTTTTTATTTTTGTTTTCATAACGAGACTGTGATCATGAGGTTTGCCCTTTACATTTGTGCGTCTTACTTTGCCTTTTAACAAGATCAAAGGTTAGGAAATGAAGAATGAAATGGTGAGCATTGTAACAAAGTGAAGTGAAAGGATGTTTTTGGTGATTGTGAAGGAGCAGTCCTGTATCTGGGACATTAGACTATATAGCCAGCACTGTAACAGCCCGCTCCTCAAGTGTCAAAGCCTAGCAAATATCCACCTAATCATTTCATTTGTTTCAGTTATATATTTTATGTATATAGTAATATACATGTGATTTTTTTTGCCAAAGTCATCATTTGAAATATATTTATACATTAAAATGTCTTAAGGCAGCTTTACAATATAGTGTCACCGATGTTATGTTTACTGCATACTCAAGATTTCACCAACATTAGCTTGCAAATGCACCAATTTGAGAAGTGGACTTTGGAAATGCGAGGGGAATTTCTGTAAAATATCCATATAAATAATGTATTTATCTTTGGATTGTGTACATTGCTTCTCTCCCCTAGTTTAATTTTATTGTGTATGTTTGCTCAGTGATGAAGTATCGACCTGTTTAGTTTTGTCATCCATCGTTGTTATTGCTGTTTAAATGTGATTTTGATATTTTTCATTTGTATTTAGTTTTTTTGTATTGTTTTAAAGCCATGCTTCCATTTTTTAAATTTACCATCCATGAAAAGCCATTGTCTATTTTTGTATTATTTGTAAGTTAATGAAAATGTTTTTTGTTTGTTTGTTTGTTTGTTTGTTTGTCATTTGTTTGTTTGGATTTTTTTCTAAATGTATGACAAAAAGTAGCATCTTATTCTGATAGTATTTAGTTATGTAGATTTTAAAAATATATGAATATATAAATATATATCTTTTTTGTTTTGCTCTTTGAGGCTTACAGAAATTGATACTGTTTTAAATAATATGCATGGGTTCTTTTCCTCTGAGACTGATGGTTGCATTTTGTGCGTTGAAACTAGGAAGACCATTTTTGGGGGAAAAAAATATGAAAATACTTTCTTTCTTTTTTTGTTTCTTTCTTCTCTTTTCGTTTTGTTATTTATCATCTTTATTTATGCTTGCCTGTATATCTGTATCCTCTTTCTAATTTCTCACTAAAATCTGAACCAGCAGTTTAGATGCCTTAACAATGCAATCCTTCGCCCATTTGACTCACTTGTATATTGTAGAACCACACCACCGTTGTCTGTCGCCACAGAATACTTTGAAAAAAAAAAACATTTTTTAAGGGGGAAAAAAGCACAAAAGGAACTGTTTTGTTATCCTGAGTGATGTTTACTTGCTGTTGCTTTTCTGATGCTCAGAGCTCAGTTACTCAGCCAATCAGTACTGGAGGGGTCTGTACTGTACTTTCATTTTTGCAGAGGGAGGTGGTTGGGAAGAAGAGACAGAATAGCTATGATTAATATTTAATATGTGTTGCAGCTGGGTGGTGCTGGGGGTGTGTGGGGGGGGGGGACACTATATCATTAGTCTAAGCAAAAGCCTGCCCTTCAGTTTGTGTCTTTTTATTCATATTATATTGACAGAGAGGGTTTTTTTTTTTTTTTGCAATTAACGCCATGTTTCATGATCACATTATTGCCGTCTCAAAACGTAAAGCAGCAGCAGCGGAATTCAGCAGACATTAGAGATAGTTCACTCGTTCTGCTTCTCAAATGATGCTCTGTTTCAGCAGTCATTACAACCGCACAGCCAAGCCACTATTTCAGTGCTGTCTGTACCGACCAGTTCAAAACTGAGCACTCAAAGTCACGTGACATAGTTATGGTATATATGTATGCAGAGACTGGGGTTGTTGTTTATTGGAAGAATGTCTTCTTGCTAATTTCCTGACCTGGCAAACAGGTTCCTCCCCTTACAAATTCACAGCAGTGTCATGAAGACACAGAGACACAATTCTACTGGCTACATTGTTGGCCACAGTGAAGGGTCATGATAGTGTTGTGCGTTGTGGTTGGTCATCTGCTTTCTGATCAGTGGGGTCAACTGTAATTCATCACATACAAAGGGACATCCAATCAGCTCACTGAAAACAGACCTCTGCATCAGACACTTGGATGCCATTGCTGTTTTAATTGATTTTTTTTTTTTTGGTCAATGGTTTATCTGTGGGCAGTTTCATCTGATTCATGGGGACAGAAGTAAACAATGGAGATAAAAGTAACAAACTGTCTGTGAAACAACAGCATAAAAAATCAAGATGGATGAAAAAAGCTGGTTTTCCTTGTTTCTTGTTTTCAAACCTTTCTTTGACTGGACACACACTGAACAGTTCTATTGATAGATAGGGAAAAGTGAAAAAAACTACTGTATAGATTATTATCATTTTTGATGAACTTTGAGCTGTAAAATAACTTTTCAACTTTCACAATATTTAATTAAAGTTCCTTCTTGTCTGTGATCTTGTCATTTATCTTCTTCAATTGTTTTGCACAGTAATTTTAACAGTGTTTCAGGGTTAATAGTGGTACCCAGCACATTTACCCAGCGAAGTGTGACCCACAGTCTTCTATAATCGCATGTGCTAAAAATAACCAATAAAAAACACACGTCAACTCTCTCAGCCTGCACATCATACTGGAATGCTGCCAGAAGGTCGACACCAAATTCACACATTTGAAAATCTGCCTCACTCTGATAAAAACTACATCTGACTGCATAATGTTTATATCCACACTTAGTATCTATACACAGCAGTAGCCACTGCAATATAAATAAATAAAAAAATCCATGAACATAAACAGGCTTTGTATAAAAAGATCATGCCCTCTGTGAAAAGCCAGGCAATGGAATGCTCTAGAAGCCAGGCCAAATTGAGACAGGACAGTCTATGGTCCCCTGGGGACAGCAGAACCCAGTGGCTCTAATGCACTGCCTGTACAAACAGAGCAGTCACAAGCGAACAAAACTGGCACCATATTTGATTAGTACCCTGTCTTTCAACATCTTTTAAGGCAACAAAAAGAAGTTGCATGAAGCCTGACCACAGGAAAGAACCAAGTATGGATCTGTATGTGCGCCCTTGGAATGTCCATCTCCATTTCCTTTGAGTTTCATTCTCAAATCCATATAGACATGAATTTTCAGTGTCAACTCTGACATGAGTGTTAAGTGTTTATTGGGACAGGAAATTGATCTTTTTCACAAAACAGTATGAGGTAACCTCTAGAGGTAATTTCAGGTGAGAGGTGTTTTATAGATTGCAATGCCAGTGTATTTCCTGAACATACCATTCTTATTGGAACAGGGGGTCTTATTGGAACAATAAAAAACAGGTTGACAGTGAGACTAGTGAGGTACATTCCATGGTCATGTGATTTTTTGCAAGCTTAAGGGGGGACCAACTCTCCCTGAGCGCTCAATTAACAATTTCCCTTCATGTCAAATCGAGATGTTTCCCCGGAAAAGAAACACATTTTAATTAGTCAGATGCATTAATGTATTATACCTGATAGCATAATGAATATGCCCACTGACTTTCCTAAACATATTAATGATGGTTTCCAAGTTATTAATTGAAATGCTCTTTGCGTTTAATTGAGCCATCATTTGCATTTACGGTCATCAGCAAAAATTAATCCCTTTTTTATTTTTGAATATTTAATTTAAGGCCCTCTGATTTGATTAGCTTGTAAAACCAGATTCAAGGTTTCTGCTGACCCCACAGAGTGGAGAGCCCCACAAAGCAACGCGGGGGTCTCATGTGTGAAAGGAACGACCTGAAATGCTAATGAAATGCAATTTTGAACCATTAATATCATTAGCTGCTAAATCAAAGTGTAGCCTATGGTTTCAGCATTCTGAAGGTTTTTTTTTTTAGGTTTAATCATGTTGCTGATTGTTTAGCGACACACAATAAAGCAGCGAGGGGCCCACAACAATGGAGTAGATATCAATGACAGATTGCAAATGGAGCGACAGGGTTACAGACTTAATGACGGGTTTGCTTTCAGAATTGATTCCCACAGCCTAATGTTTTTAATTAGACAAACGCTCTGTGCTGCAGTGGGGGAAGTGTGCATTCAGCAGGGGAGGGTTAGTTACCTTCTGATGATGACACACGCACATAGTCACACATTAACATGTGCACTCATGCACAAATACAAACACAAACATACTGTACATATTCACAAGTATGTATACACTCATAAAGCCACACACAAATACACTTGTGCAAACATTCATACACAAACAATTCTACATGCACAAACAGAGGTACACACCCACACCCACATGTACACTACAATGAACACATACACTCAGACACATACACAAGATGCATGTACAAAAATACACATATATGCACATAAATATAGATACAGCATCCCATCACATTCACACAAATGCAAATACACAAGCAGATGCAGGTATAACTGTATATATAATATATGTAAAAATTAATATTCACACTGGTGAATATTCTAACTTATGTGAATGTTAATGAATATATGTGTACATGCAGAAATGAGACACAAATACCCAAGAACACACAGACACATATACATACAATTATGGACACATAGAGAAGAGTATAGGTTTTGTACAAGAATGTTAAATCCCTCATGATGCCCCTAATCTCACACACATACTCACACAAACACATGCACGCCTCTCAGAGAAGCAAGAGCTGTTGCTTTGGCCTCTGCTTGGCTCTGATTCTCCTGTTTGCTTCTGTTTTATAAATGACAGTAGTGAGAGTCTGTTTGGGGAGGGTCGTCCCCTCCTTGCGCTGTCCACCGCCCTCCCCTGTGTTTGGCAGACTCTCAGTATGAGTGCGGCAGGTACACCCCACAGCAGCAGGCCCCTCACAAGAGGCGAAGTGACAAGGAATTAGACGTCTATTAGCAGCTGGGTAACCGAGAGAGGCAGGGCCCCTGTCCACATCCCCGCGGCACTTAACCTGCAGCGACGCCTCCAAAGTTAAAGATTGCAGCGCTCCCCTCTCTGCCTACCTCTGAGTGGAGGCCCTGGGGAAGGCCAGGAGGAGGGCTGAATGATGACTAAGTGAAGATATCATTTAGTGATCATGGATCCCAGACTATTTATCCTGACTGACACAGGGGTTGTTAAGCATGGAGTGCGCTTGACCTCTTCTCTCCGGCTTCTGATCATGCTGTCAGTCGTGGGAGATAACGGCCGCGCAAGGTTTAATGAGAGGGAAAATACATGCATGTAATTCGCTTACTGCGGCGGGCTGGGGGAGAGCGCAGACCTGACAGGCCCCAATCTGGCTCTCCTCTGCTCTCTGCTGGAGCATGCTCAGTCATCCCTCAGGTCTCTCCTGATGTCACCCCCCAGGCTGTCTCCTGAGGATGTCCCACACACACACACACACACACACACACACTCTCTGTCTGTCTCTCTCACACACACACACTCTCTCAGTCTGTCTCTCTCTCACTCACACACACACACACACACACTGCCTCTCACACACAAACACATACACAAACACTCTCTGTCTCTCACACACAAACACACACATATACTCTCTCTGTCTCTCACAGACACACACACACGCGCACACTCTCTCTGTATCTCACACACAAACGCATACACACACCCTCTCTCTCTATTGCACACAAATGTACACACACACAGACATATACCTGTATGCATACACACACATTCTTTCACAAACACACACACACAAGCAATAAACCTTCCAATAAAGATACATACACACAAAACACCTGTAAATACACACACACACACACACACACACACACACACACACACACACACACACACACACCCATAAACACACATACACACACACATACATCAATAAAAAAAAAAAAACACCTATACACACCACAAAAGCACACACATGCAATAACATATGCATGCATACACACATATCTGCATGAGAAAACAGATGGATGTATTGCCACCACATATCTACATAAACACCAAGACACATTTACACACACACAAACACAAACAAACACACACAATCACACAATGCATACAAACACACACTCATGCATGCACATACATACTCACACAAAAACAAAGGCATGTGCAAAGTCACTCATACACTCATGCTGCGGCACTGTGTTAAAGAATCCAGTGCACTCTGGAGCCTCCTCATCCACATGCTGTCACAGTAAATCATCTGGCAGCAAGGTCAGGAGCCAGCTCATTATGGGACTGCTCTCACACCTACAGATGTGGAAACACTGTTTTACAACTTATGAAATGTGTAGGTCCAAAACATCACAGATTAACATCTGATGAAGGCCACCCTGAGCTAAAATGTTGTGTTTTTTTAATTAATCCACATTTGGGAACACATGTTGCAATGACAATCTCTCATGAAATGTTCCTTGAAAACGTAATTAAGATTATTTTAGAGTGGTATATTCTTGACCAAAGGCCTTTCAGAGGATATTTTTGGTAGGCCTAATTTCAGCTAATTTGTTGTAAATCGAAACTTTTAAAATGACGGAATTATTTTATCTTAGACCATATATTGTGTTCAATTTGCATTTGTTTTTAGCTTTGACTAAGTGTTCATTTTTTTCTTCATGAACACATTTTGATAAGTTAACTCTGATGGTCACTCAAAGATAGCATTTTCATTCAGTTATGAGTCAAAGCTTATGACAAACATTGATTTTTTTATTAGCCTGTGCATTTTCCCTATGTTCTGTGGCTGTTGTGATCAGTTTTTGAGAGCAATGGGCAGGGTACAGGCCGCCATGGTCTGGACAGCAGTACAGAGTAGATCCAGATGTACACACAGGGTTCAGGAGTATGACACATTTTGTGTGACCATAAACACACGAGTCCATTTCAGTCAAAATCAGAGACACTTTTTCAGTCTTGTTTTTAAATGTTCCTGAACTGTGGAAAGGGGTATGAAGACTACCATGGCAACAATGTGTTCCTTAAGTGTTGGAATGCTAAGCAGCTGTAACCTTCACCCCCTGAGTTATGATCCAAAGCCACAATGACCTTAGGACAATATTAGAGATTCCAAATTGCTCAGTGGTCATTGACCATACAAAAGATAAACCTGACATTAGGTGCTGCTGAGTGGCTCAGCCAGCAAGTATACTCTCAGAAGCTCTGCCTAGTCCAATAGCCTAGACATTATAAGTTTATGCCAGGGTAGTAGTATATTATTAGTTGACTATGACCAGGAGTCTGCCGTGGTGAGACACAGTTAACCCTCTCCTGTCTGGACTGGGATGGGTGAAAGTTAGCCCGCAGTCCTGTGGTGACAGCTGTGCTAGCGTTTCCCAATGAGCTAGCGCCCTCAGGCTACCAGCTGTCATCACCAAGACAGCCCTCTCTTCCCGTCATCACTGGCTTCTGCTTCACTTAGTGAGGCGGGCCCGCGGGGCCTGAAACACCAGCTCACACACAAGTGTCCCAAAGAACGACTGCTTCAGCTGCACTGCGCAATGCATGGGAGCTGGACAAGCAGGAGTCACAGCACTGAGTCATCAGATGCCACTGCTGGGTATTAATGTGGCACAAAAACTGGGGGAAAGTGTGTGTGAAAAATGAATTTCTCTGAAGTAGAAATTCAGTCCAAGTACAGACTCAATCCACTTACATACAGCCATATCAACAATGCAATATTACAGTTTTTCACAATTGTTTACACGTTTTCTGAATCTTTGGCTCATTTTCTCGAAATTCTAAACACAAAATGCAAAACTCTAAAAATCTCTAGCAAAAGCATACACTGCATTCAAAATTTCTTTAACTCTTTCCAAAATGGTTTTTTGCATCAAAATGACACACACAGATGGCATCATATGAATAGATCTTCCTACCAACCAACAACACACTGATGTGATCAACACAAAACACTACTATGAATATCTCATTTGTAAGTTTATGCCCTTCGAATTTTCAGTGTTACATTTGTGTCATTGTGTTACAGTAGTGTATGTCTACTCATATATATACAAATAAACACACACAATAAAGTGTGGGAGGTCGATGAACCAGTTGCAGATCGGAGCAGCCCGGTGGAAAATCATGTTGTCCCAGATGACAACCTACCTGGGCTGCTCTGGTCCACCCCTCTGCTCGGCTGGAATGAGGATGCCATGTAGTATGTCCAGGAATGTGATGAGAAGAGTGGTGTGTGGGGACCAAGGTTGGCATGGCGATGGAGGACACCTTGCTGGCTAATGGCTGCCCACATGGTAATATTCCCTCCACACTGTCCAGGGACATTCACAATGGCCAATAACGTTCCATTCCCGTCCCCTTCTTTTGGCCAAGTTAAAGCCAGCCTCATCAATAAAGATATAAACGTGCTGAATTGCAGTGGCATCCATCTCCAAGACTCTCTGAAACAGACAATGAGAAATGGATCTAAAGCAGTCAATATGGTGAAGCACAATACACTGGATTACAGTTCTGTAATGTGTCTATACAGTGCTAATATGTATACACATATACAGTTCTGATTTCTAAGTGAACAATTAAGCAACTAGTGTTTACACCCATGAGGAGTGGGTGTTGCCAATTTGTAAATAAAGCTTGGCATTGTGATTGATGTTGCTTTCCAAAGGAACAAATGAGATTTAAATGTTGAATGTTGTGTCTAATGTACAGATCTATGTGTAGTGTTTTGCAAAAAGTGTGAGTTAGCATTGAAAACTGAGTGCAAAGCAAAAATTGTGTTTGCAATTTTGCTGGCTTGGTTTAGGGATTTGGTACATGGGTTTCAGGTTTCAGTGATTCAAGTTCCGATATTAGAGTGTAAACAATTGTGAAAAACTGTAATTCATCTGGGATGGATTTGTGATACCAAATCCATCCCAGATGATACCACTCATGTGTGATATCAAAAATCCTCAGTTGCCCATTGTTACCATATACCCTAAAGAGCATGGGACTATCAATACAAAATGAATAGGGGGACAGGGCTAAAGTTATTTAATAAACTTTAATCAGGGCTCTTGCTGCCCTTTATATTATTATTTGCGTGTGTTATTTTCATTGCTAGCATCAAGAAATAAAATTGATTCACCAGTTTCTTTGATTGAATCCCAGTTGGTGTAGCCTCTGACTCTGCGCCTCTCAAGTCTCAAGTCAGGAACATCCAATCACTGGTGCCTTTCATCACCCAGACCCCTCCCCCTCCCTGTCATTCTTCCCATGGGTGCATTCCAATACGCAAATTTGTCTCTTCCTCTCCTCTACTTGCCTCCTCATTTCCTTCATGGCCTGGAAACTTATCTATGTATCCTACCTCTCTCCACTGCTCCAAAAAGGTAGGATGCAAGATTCTGTATCCTTCGCTCACCTCCTCCCCTCCTCCAAACAAAGGATACATTGATGTATTGTACTGTGGAAGTCTTTTCACATTTTTGGTTGACATCATTGTGCTCACAACCCGTCAGATTAAAAGACCACCCCACAGAAAATTTTGATTGGCTTAGGTATCCTTGGAATCAATCGAAGTTACACGACTTCATCAGTATCCGAGATCGACTTTCAAGAAGGGCTAATCGGAGCAGCTGTTCCAGTTTTCATTTTATCTCTTTGTTTCCTCATCTCTTCTACTCGTTTTCCTCTCTCCTCCACTCATTTCCTTCCCTCCTTTCCTCTGTTAAGCTGTTTAACACTCTCTTTTAGTCAGAGGGTGTGCGGATCTTTCTCTATAAGACCAAGCGTTAAATTTTTATCATAAAATATTAGTCCTACAGAAAAGTGAATGAGTTGGTATTGGCTGAATGTAGTGAATTCTGTTTTGTCCTGATGATGTCACATACACTTTTGACCGATGTGGTGGTACATCGTGTTTCATAATCACACACTCAATTCATTGAGCAGGACTACATGGAAATCAGTACAGTAGCATGTCAATGTAACATGTACAGTGGCATGTTTGTGTTTCTAAGATCTCTTGGCTGGAGTCAGACTGCCCAGCGCTTTAAGTGGTCACTCCATACCTTATCCAAGCAACAGTTTGTTCAGACCATCTTAAGGGAGGGGGAAATGTTCCCTGGATGTCTGAGTGGAGACACAACAGTACACTGTACATGCCTCTCTACCTGCACAGCAACCTTTCAGGTAATTCTCCGAGATCAAGAGAGCTGCTGGCAGGAGCCCCTGTGCTGAGACTAAATAAATAAATATGCATCGTGTTCTCCTATGTGAAGTGATAAAGGATATGAATTGAAAAGCAACTTTGAAACTGAAAACGGGGGTCCCTGTGGGGATCTCGAATTGAAGGGAACAGGGATAGAGAGAGGGAGAGAGAGAGAGACAAAAAAGAAGGAGGAAAATGAGAATGGAAACAAGGAGAGAGAGAGAGAGAGAGAAAGAGAGAGAGTCCTTGCAGCTGGTAGAGCAAAGGAAAGCTCTGTAGATGCTAAAGATCAGAAAGAGCTGGCAGAGTCGCAAGGGAGGGCACGGTGAGGGAGAAGAAAGCCCCTCTTCAGTCAGGGGCCTTGGGGAGATCTAGCAGTCAATGCATAACACAAAGCAATGTGGGCCCAAAGCCTGGGCCAGGGGAGGAGGGGTGGCGCACTGGGGCATTTTCACTTTCCTCAAGAATGAAACAAATGATTCTTATTTGACAAGCAGCAAGTGACATCATCATAGTGCGCCAAGAAACTGACAATCCTCTTCATAATGGTGTGTGATGCATGTTATGTGGAAAGAATAAAGTATAAAACAATTTCCAGGGGAGATGGAGAGGTTTCTGGTATGCCTGATAATATAATTCTGGTGGGAAAAATAAGAAGAAAATAATATTGAACCAAATATAATGTGGTCATTTTCTTGTACTACTACTATTATTATTAGTAGAAGTATTATTCGTATTAGTCAACCCAAATTCACATGCATATGATGATTGTTAGTGTTGACAATGTTGGTGTTGTTACTGTAAAGGCCCGTTCAGTTCCTTCATGTCACATTGTCTAAATGAGGGGATTTTGTTCTCAAATTGCAGTAATAACACACCTGTGAAAAAGCACAACAGATAAGCACAGGGTTAGCCCTGGTCGTGTCGAATTTCTCTGCTTTGTCAGAATGTCACAGCTCTGTATCACTTTCATTTCCAGCATCACAGTGTGTTTTTCAATTCCCCGGCAGTCTCCATCATTTGTAAAAGTCCCTCTGATTTCTGCTGGGTGCACACTTTACAAGAGCACAGAGCTTGTATATCAAAGAGGAGAGACGGGAGAAAAAGGGCAAAGGTATAAATCAAGTTTCATTGAAAATGTTCCAGTGTGAGAGAACTCTCCTAACCGCCTCACTCCATGTCAAAGCTTTTATTAAAAAAAGATTATATAATCTCCTACTTTGACATATTAACCAGTAACTTGATTTAATTCTTTTAGTTCACTGAGATACAGTATAGATATATTACATGTGATTTTTAAATGTTTATTAATCTTTTTCACAGTCATTTGTCCTGTCTATTTAAATCGTTAATATCTTTACATTATTTTATCATTATTGTGAACCCTTACCAAAATATTTTCCTGGACAACAATAAATTAGGCATTCTATGATTAAATCATTGTGCATTATTTCTAGCAAGGGATTTTTTATTGTCTTATTACACATCTACTTTCCAGTTTATCCAGTTCTGAACAGAGTAGAAGCTTATTAGGTGGCTTCATTAATAACTATATTAAGTGCAATTCCCGGCTGATGATGAAATGCCTCAGGTGTCACCCTATGACACATTGGTGCATCACTCATTGGTGGGTGGGATTTAGAACACAGCAGCACGTGATGTCACAGGCATGAGTCACCTCCCTCTCCCAGAAGTGACCACTACACCACGAGCACCTTCTAACTTATGCCAGGTTACTGTAGCGCTCAGCTCGCTGATGTCATGTAAACCCACCACTGCCTGCTAAATAATTGATATAATTACAATCCCATGATGTCACCTCCAAGCCCTTAAATATTTGATGAAGCACTCTCCACAAGTAGCGTGGACCCATGGTGGACTTTAAAATGATTGTAAAACTTGCATTAGGGGGCTTCAAACCCCCAGTAAATCAGTGTAAATCTCTGCCCCACTCTCTCTCTCTCTCTGCTGTCCACTCTTTCTCTCCTGCCCACACTTTTTCCCTCCCCCAACCCCTCCCACCCCCTCACCCCTCTACATTTCCTGCTCTCCTACTTAATGAAAATGAGGATATTCTCTCTGAGCAGTGGTGATGGCATGATGCCAGCTACTTGCATGGCTCAGTGGGTTCAGTCCTTTTCCTCATAGTCTGGTTTCAAGTTCGGTCTGGCAACCCCCCACCACCACAGTGAAACTCTGTCCCTGCACACACTGACCCCTGCACTATGTGCAATAACAGTGTAGTAACACCCTCAATGCAATCATGCAATAAACTTAACTCTGTGTTCAATGATGCTCCCAAACCTGCCCGTGTCACTAAAGTGAGGTGTCCCATGTCTCTTCAGGTAGAACTAATACAGATTTGTTTGTTCTCTTCTGCTCTGATATTATCTGGGGAGGTCAGTACATGGACACTGCAGTATCGGGAAGTAACAGACACAGTATTATTTTGTGTTAATATTTATTCTAATTGCAGGTAGCAATTTACTATGAGCACAGCTAATGAGCGTCTGTGGTTGCTAATGGGTGCTATAAACCGAATTTAGCTGTTAAATTTCACAGGTGCCACAGCCGAGTGAAGGGCCCATGTACCCCTCACAGCAGCTCTGCCCACTCTACACCCATCACCAGACTGCCAGCAGAAAAACAAAAAACACAATGTGGTATTTATTTGTGTTGTCGTTGCTGTTGTTGTTGTTTTTTTTTTCCAGCCCATGATTCATAGAAATAATTTGTCTGCACCACCAGAGACGTGAGAACGAGAGCTTTCTACTCGATAATAAATGCGGAGCCATTAACGCACAGCCGCGCTCGATTTTATCTGATTATCATACAGCGGTAATTATTTATTTGAATGAACTATTATTCATGGTCGAGTCATTAAAACCATCACAAAGCTGTGTTTTAAAACGATGGACTGAAGAACAACATCACATGGCATAAATTGGCTTTTTTTGTGCACGGTATTCTGTGGTTGTTTCATCGGTTGATTTCTACTTTCCATCGTGAAAAATAGATTCAAACACTTTCCTCAGAAGCTTCAAACACTATCCCTACATAAAATACAGCGCAGTTACTCACTCCATGTATTGAGACATGGAGAAAAGATGATTGACATGTTTGGATAGGACTGTGAAATCATGGTGTAGATCCTGATTCCTTCTAACATCATAGAAAGTTGTGTTTAAAAGGCAAACTGCAACCAAAGCCTTTCTTTAAAACTTAAGTTGTGTTATGTATTTATACTTCTCTCCAAGTCTCATCAGCAACATCTCCATCAGAATCAATTTTTAGAAATTCAGAACACTGAATATTAGTTTTGTGTGACATAAATATAAAAATAAGCATTGTGTACACAAAAATAAAAGTTTGTCAACTTGGTTTTGTCATGTGGAGCTGCCTCCCCCAAAAAAAAACAATCTGTTAACTGTTATCTTTTTGGTTGCTTGCAAAAATAATGTAAAAGTAACATTTCGCAATATCCCATGGCAAATTTGCTTGAAATTTTTTATTAAAAGCTTAAGAAATGTCATTGTGAAATGTCTGAGAAAAAAGAGGCCAGATTTGTTCACATGGGCCCAGAGCAGTGTCTTAAGCATATCTTTTCAAGCTAACTAAACAAGACCCTAGATCGATCACTCTCCTCACAAATCCTCTGAACATCAAGTTCTGAATGCAGTAATGCCTCCACTTCCCATTTTACATTGACAGGTTTATGCTGGAGGCACGGTCCTCTACGTATGTTCTGCCACCCTGAATTGACAGGGGTTTTTTTGATTGACGATCTGTGGCGGCACAAAACTTTATACATTTATTTGTATTAATTATATTTCTTAAGCATCATTAAGTGCCATTAGGGTATAATGGGAGAACTGCAAAGTCATAAGATGAGCTAATTGATAAGTAATGTTGTGTATCAGTGAGACAAAATGGAAGATTTGCAAGTTAATGGGATGGTTCGGTATTTAAATGCTGAATGTGTAAAAACAAAAATAGCTGCAAAGATTAAGAAGAGAGTCAGTGAACACAGTGACAGTTTTTTTCTGTCTCCCACTCTCTTTGTCATCTCTAATTTGGACTTCTCTCTTGCCTCTTGCCTCTCTTGTGTGAGTCACACTTATCAGAAGGTTTCTGAAAGGCTCCTAGCAGATTTTATTTTGTCGATGAACATTATAAAGCAATAATGTGACAACAACTTGTTTTGAACAGTGATGTGATGAAAATGTTTTATTTGAGTGATAACAATGACCAACTAATTTGGCATTTTTATGACAAAAAAATACATGAGAAAAAATGCCCTGGAAAATTTGCATGCTCAATATAGAAAAGAGTCTGCCAATGGGCTTACAGTTTAGGAAGGACCTGCCTTTGGATTGACCCTAAACTAAACAGGCTGTCCCATTTTGTATGTATTCCATTTTGACCCATTTGTTTGGATAACTTTTGGGATATTTTTACAGACTATTGCCTACCAATGGTTGGCTATCATATAACCTATTTTGACCAGCTTGGTTGCTTTTCATTTATGCTCTTGTTCTATTGTAAAAGCAAATGCTTTTGTCTGTGAGATTTTAAAAATCTGTCAGTTTTTGTAATCATACAGATTATTTTATCCATTATTTGCTTGGCAAACACAATTTCACATCAGATTTGGACACAAAAGATATGTGTTAAAAAATCTTATCAAATGACACAACAACAATGGGAAAATTACAGAGCAGAAGACTTTCAATGTATTGTCTATTAAGGTGCATTAAAATCCACTCTCTCCCTTTGCATAATGTGAGGCTGGCTTGGTGGCTGTTTTGCTGACATCACCAAGTGGGCCAGCTGAGCAGGCGAACAGTGAGAGGTGGAGAGAGAGAAAATGATTCAAAATGTTGCTTTGACCCATTCACTCTGTCTAGGTTGGCCGTGTTATTTCTAGACGATGCATGTTAACAGCTGATTAATACATTTAAACATTATGTAGCTAACTAACTAGCTAGATATATACTAGCAATCTGTTTTCACATGTATTATCTAATTAGATAGCTGTGTTAATGCATTAATAGCACTTAATGTGGCTAACAATAAAGGTTAAATAATTGTTCTTTAAAATTTTCTTTTTCCTGTGGGACATCGTTATGCAAAGTGTAGTTATTCACGCTCATTGATGCACAGCAGTTCCTTCATTATGTCATGAATCTACAATTTAACAACTGTTGGAAAACATAACCCTGATATTTTGTAACTGATCATATTTACGCAATCAAGTATCCACCCTGTTTTTGGCTGGGCTTTTACATGGGTAGTAAAAATAAACCTGAAATTTCACAGGATGTTTGTGTTGTCCCTGCCCATAATTCACAGATTTGTGGGTAGTAAATTCTGCCTCTTGCTGTGAAGCCAGTGCACGATGCAGGCATGCTGGAAGGGGGCAGTTCTCACATTGTTTTTGCATATTCAGGTTTGACCCCATCCGCATCCGGAAGGCCTCAGCATAACAGATAATGGGAACAAGGGCAAGGGGAGTGGAAGATCAGTGCAAGATTAGGGCACTACCTTAGAGAGATCAGTACACCTCAACAATGATTATCGGGAATATTACGATAATATTACGGGGATATACAATATTATGTTGAAATACTCCAGTCACTGCATGGAAAAATTAGTTGAAATGACTTTAAATGGCTAAGTAGTGACCTATTTATACTTTCAACATATTCCTACCCAAAGGTCCTGGCCATGGTCATGTTCATTACCCTTTTTTCTCATTGGTCTGGATCCTCTGAGAAGTCTTTAATAAAAGGTACAAAATATTAGCAAGTGTTCTGCCAGCACCCCCACAAAATAGGACCTGTCTGCAGAATCACTGAAGGCAGACTTTGCATACCAGGCAAGTCTTAGTATGTGACACTACGTCAGGATCCAGCTTAAATTACAGCAGAACCAGCAATGCAAACATCAGATTTACAAGCTGACCAAATGAAATATGAAACTGCGTCTAGCATTCTGATGACATATTTTCAATTTTTCTCTGATGAAAAAAGGCTTGCTTTCAACCAAAAGAGAGAAAGAGTGGGGGAGACATGGATAGATAAAGAAAGAGTGAGAAGAGAGATGTTGGTGCTTCTTCTTTTGTTTCTCTCAGCTATCCCTCAGTAGAGGATGGAGACAGTATGGACAGTAGGGTTAGTTTTTCCTGAAAAATGGCAGGGACTTTAAAAAAAATTTACGTTTACAAACCCTCTTCTCCCCCTTTCCCAGATTTTAAGCACTACTTGATGCGAAACAGCTCAACGACAACAAAAAAAAGCCCAGCCCATTGAATCCTTGTACTCATGTATTTATAGTCCGCTGCACTGTGAATATGTGTGGGAGGAACACAGCAACTGAACAATCTTTTTTACATTCTCCAGCTGTGCTTAAGCTAATATACAGAACCCTGTGAAAGGATTCATGGTTTATTAAAGGAGAGAGGATACGTCTCGCTTTATAAATATGGAGCAAGGAAAATAAATGCGTAAGTTTGTTTTCGTTCTATCTCTCTCGTTTTTTTGCTCTCTCTGTTTCGCTCTCTCTACTTATCTACTTATCCTTTTCACTCTCTCTCCCCCCCTGCTCCCTCTCTCCCTCTCCCTTCACCTCTCCCAGGTTGGCCGGAGAGATCTGGTGAGTACTGTTCCGGGCCTCACTGTGCTGCAGGGTTTGTGAGCGCCTTCTGTTTACAGGCCCAGTTGCCCACTAAAATCAGCTACAGATTTCCATTAATTTCTGCTTGTTGCTGTTGTACCCCGGCCAATGAAACAGTGTGTGACCACTGCACAGCCCCATCCACTTTAGAGAGCTGTCTGCCAAGGCGGATTTAACCCTGTGCGCCTGGAAGGGCAGGCCAGAATAACTCTTCCTAATGTATTGTCCTGCTCATACTCATTGGCAGCTCCTTGCGCTTGTGCAGTGCTATTCATTACCGCTAATTTGACGTGTTTACGGCCTCCCTTCCTTATATTAGATACTTAAGGGAATC
The DNA here is from genome assembly GCA_022829145.1 of Albula goreensis. NCBI lineage: Eukaryota > Metazoa > Chordata > Actinopteri > Albuliformes > Albulidae > Albula > Albula goreensis. The sequence goes on along the minus strand of CM040746.1, from coordinate 16,219,119 downwards.
GATTGAGCTTAAATCGAAACACCTACAGCCGTGTGCTCTGTCAATATTGAGATGGGTACTTATTCTCAAGGACCAGGTAAGTTATGTCCAGGGAAAACTTCCCACGCATCCAATTTATGGTGGTTTCTCAATCAGTGTGTTTGTGTGTCTGTGTGTGACCGGAGCAAGGTGGTGATAGGTGTGGTTGGGGATGCTATACTTATCGCACATCCCTTATATGCATTTATTTGCCCTGCCAAACGTACTGGTGAAACGTTTAGGTGATTCAAACAGCCCACATATCACATATTATGTATTTATATAGTGTTAGGGTTAGGCCTCATTAAGCAGCAGTGGTTTTGACTGACTCTACTCTGCCATCAGAGGAGAGGTAACAAGACAGAAAAAATATAATAATATGGAATGGAAGTGCAGCATTTGACTATAATGATGTTTAGTTACAGTGTGATGGCAATATTCATATTTAATGTCTGTGATGACAGTGGTAAACGTGAAGACTAATATATAAAATTCATCATGATGACTGTGATATTTATATAATAGGGTATAGATCATCAGTCTCCCCATGTTAGATGAACATCATCCACAGAGCTGTGGATATAAGAAATACTGAAATGTTTGGTGCTTTGAAATATTCAGCTGTCAGATTTGCCCCTTACATGAGACATCTCTGCACTCTGCTCCTCTCTAAACTGGCAATCATTACATTACCCACCATCGATGAGAGGATAGCCAAGAACTTTCAGTTGGCCCTAAATCCAAAAGAGAAAACTTTACTCTTGGCTGGGCTGTCTGGCTCTGTAAATGAAGCAAGGGAATTGGGAGTCATTTTATTTTTCAGGCCTTAGTTTTATATCCCACATGGACAAGGTGACCAAGACCTACATTTCAGAGACAAAGCCAGAGTGAGGCACCTTCTAAAACAACAAGATACCGGAAGGTTAATTCTTGCTTTTATATCAAGTTACCTGAACTAATTTTAATGCACTTAATGCTGCCCACGAGATTCACTTAAAAAGGAAAAATTATTCTGAATTGTGCTGCCACATTGTTGACTAAAAGCAAAATGACTTTGTCCATATTGCATTCGCCCCCTCTGTCTTTTAGAGAATATTTTAAGGTAACTTGTTTATACAGCTCTCAATGTGTTAGTACCTTGTTACATTTCTGATAGTCTGTCCTTGTATGGCCTAACGAGCCGTAGATCTTCCTCTGGTAGTCTGAGCAGCGTACCCACAGTAACATTAGCAACAGTGTGGAGCAGTAACAAAAACACAAAGTTTTGTTTCAATTTCCATTTTTTTCTTGCATTTTTATCATTTTTATGTTGTTTTCATTCCTTATTGATTTTAGTTCTATTTAGTCATGATTCTATTCCCTGCTTTTATTGTCTTTATAATACTCAGATCTTTGTATTTATATTAGGGAGTTATATTAATGATTGTTTTATTAATTTTGTATATATAACTTAATGTCTTTCAGTATTAAGTACTATTTTAAGCATTATTTTTAAGCATGATTAGAAATGTATGCCATAAAAATGAAACACATAAAAAACACACATCCCTGTGTTGCTCTTCGTTTCAGGTTACAGTAACCCGAGACAAGAGTGGGCGGCAGAAAATACAGTAAATGGGTCATTTTGTCTCTGTTTCTACAGTAATGAGCAGTTGTTCTTAATTAGCTTACATTGTTTTAGAATGGTTAAATAAAATAAATAAATATGATGACTGTGGTAACTGTGATGACTAATACGTACACTGGCTTTTGTTTGCCTGATGACTAATAATCACAATGACTCTGGTAACTGTGATGACAAATCAACACAATGACTGTGGTGACTGTAATGACAAATTAATCAAATGATTGTGGTAACTGGAATGACAGTGCTGAATATAATAAGTGTGTTAAGTTTGTGATTCAGAAGGTGCTTATACATTGCCCTGTCCCAGTGTGAATGCAGACCTTGTTCCTGGAGCAGCAGTAGCGGTCTGTCCAGGCGTAGAGCTCACAGACAGGGTCTCACTGTCTCTGCGCTCTTCAGAAGCCCAACATTCTGCAGTGAAGATTGTTAATCTGGAACTGCACCCTTGACACAGATTTGCCCTGATAGATCCTTGACAAACTGACGCTGCATGAGAGGCGCATAGCACCAGGATGAACGGTTTGATGGTAAAACAGTTGTTTAATTAAAATAATACACAGTGGTGGTGAGCTCTAATGATTGAGGGCTGCCTTTGTGAGTTGAAGGTGGGGAGGTGGGGGTACTCTGCCTGTTCTGTCCCAGTTGCACCAAGTATAACAGGACTAAGGAGACCTGCTCTTTACTTCTGCTACAGTACAGTACAGGGACTGATGCAGGAACAGGAACTATACTCCCAATAGAACATTCTCACTGGGAGCAAAACCACACATCAGTTATATTTCAGAATCAGGGTCTCCCTCTCCCTCTCTCTCTCTGTCTGTCATCTACACAGTGTTGTTCTTTGGCTCTCTGGTGTTTAACTTATCGTTACTGTACATTGAATCGTTCTGGGACTAATGTGTTGTCCTCTATTGTGTCCCATATTGTGTTGGGGAACTGCAAGACAATGCTTTCCTGATCACACTGCTGTTTGGTGAATGTTCTGGACCAAAGCCTGGTCTTTTTACTGTTGAGTGAGTAAGGGAGCAGCTGCCAGTTTTTCATGTAATATTTATTTATTTCCACAGAAGTAACAGGGCAAAAGGCTTCCCTTTATAGAGTCGAAGCACAGGAGAGCTTTCTAAGTGTGGCTTTGCACTCGGATTTGATTTTTATAATTAACTGGAGTGCTGTAATTTACTTCTTATACCCCCTAACCCCCCCAATACCCCCCCACACACACACCTCCCAGTGTCATGCTTGTTCCTATCCAACAACCATTTCATATGTTTTTTGGAAATTATTGAAAGGAAGTAAGAACTGAGAGCACAGCACATATTTCAAATTTATGAAACTTGGACACTCCTTGCGTTCCAACATGATTACTCTGAGAAAAAAAGGAAAGAAATTCTCATCTGGTAGTTATTAGATACTTTTTTTGTCTTCTCTTCAGCATTTACACAATGTGACAGCCTGCAAGCATTTGTGCCATATTTCAAAGTTATGGTTTATAAACATCTGGTGAACCTCTCTCTCGTGCGTTCTTGGGAAACGGTATCTTTTTCCACATTGCGCTGTGTTTGTTTTGGGTCCGGGGAGGTGAGAAACCAAGGGGTGGATGTGGGAGACTGTTGTTCCATGCTGAGCGGGAGGGTCTGAGATAGTAATGAGGCAAGCGTGAAATATGGGTGCTCTATGAAAAAAAAACCCAGCGTGTTCCCACTAGGACTCTTGTGGCCAGCACCCCCAAAAACCAAGGCTAATCTATCGCGCCTGGAGCTCGGTTTAAACGTTGCATGAATCAGTTGATTTATTGATCAGCCCCATGTCTGACTGTTCGGCATGTAGCCTTAACTCTTCAAAATTTTGAACAGGGTCAGAATGATGACTGTGAGGGGTTTAGAAAGAATTTCTCACTTTAAGCACATGCATTGCAAGGCCCCGAATGGGCAAAAAATAACATTAAAAAATATATGTAATCATTTTTTTAAAATAAAATATTATATACAATGAGCTGGACCGCATGCATTATTCATGGATTAAGTTTTTGGATTATGTTGTATGAATTGTTATAAACAAGTTTCCCTGATACAAAATATGACTGTTAATGTTCCATAATCTCACTGTGTATGTAGAATAATACACTCACAACACACAGTGAAGAACATTTCCAGTCATGTAAGATTATGTAAAAAAACCTGAACAGACTGTACAGACTGGCAATGGTTCTTTCTGAGGAAAGTTCAGCTATATGACAGAGATTCTCACCAAACTCGTTCATTGTATCATACTGTTATTTTCATTTCATTCTGACAATTGTTTCAATTAAAAGAAATAGGACAGTGTGTTTAAATTATATGGCCAAGCTGAATGTTTTCCACGAATGATTCTATTGGTAGATCTGTGTTTGTTCTGTGAATGGACTTTGTGCTGGCAGAAGCTGGCCTCCTCATGGAAAAATGATATTTCTGTTTCCTTGTACTTTCTATTCCTGAACCCTCTGTTAAAACAGCACTGAGGTGCAAGCAGGGTCACCCAGAGAATCATGGGACATATAAAAAAAGAGGGTCTTGCATATACTTGGCGATTGTTCCCTTGTTCTCTTTCTTTAGCAACAAAGGTTACATTGATTAAGTTTCTAAAAGAGAGTCTGTCCTGCCACAAGCCAAACTCTGATGTGTTTTTCTTGGCCTGCTCAAGTTAAACTTTTGTCATTCACTCGGCATATTTTAACAAATTAGAAACATTAGAGACCAAAATTGTAGCGGTGTTTTGGTTTCGACGTTACAGTTCCGCAATTATATTTCAAAACACAACCAAATTGTTTGACAGCAAAATTGAAAAACTTAAAACAACTTTCTTATAGGAAACACATGCTTTTCCAAATTAAAAACGCACCATTATGCTAATGAGAGCGCAGAGGTATGGTGATACTTTCCTCATTGCACCGACCTAGAGCCACGCAGGTCTCCATGATACAAATGACTTTTGTGGAACTCTTTGACAGACGGCCAGGGGGAACACTTGCCTGTATAAGTGTGCACTCTGTGTGACCCTATACACTCTGGGTAAAAAAAATATAAGTACACCTTTACCTCCAATTTTGGAGGTATATTCTTTTATGACGTTTTGAAAGCAGTATCCGTCCCTTTTTTTGCCAGAAATAAGAAATGGGGCAAAGTAAATATTGGATGGAAGGATTAGGACTATAAGCAGTGGTGAATTCAGCATGGAGATGCCAGTTCTCATTTATAACAACATACACTGACATTACTCAGTCTCACTGAGCCATAGACTACTGCAAAGGGAAATGGGTAGAAAACCAGAGCTCTAAAAATCTCCAAAAAATGTTTACGTTCTATCATGTTGATGAAGTTGGAGTTACTGGCTGGAGAGTGCAAGGAAAAGAGGAGGAGAACAAGCAAGGAGAAAAGAGGGAGAAAACCTATTGCAGCAGGACAAAAAAATTCCAATCTAGATCAGCGTTGATTGCGCAGATGAACTTGGACCAATGCTTGCCAGCTTTCCATCTGGTTCTGACATCCATGATGTAATAGTGGGAAAGATTATTGCCAAACCATCTTTTAATTGCGGTTGGGGAGCATCCTATTAGTGAAATGTGAATTACATCAGAAGGAGAGAGGAGAGGCAGTTACGTAAGCAATGCAGGATATGAGGGCTGGAGATGGGATCAGGGCAGATTGTCAGTGATGCGCGCTGGGCGGCTCCAGTCGCACCCAGCCTGCTGTAATTAAATTATCATCTGAGAGCCTGATAGGGGAGGGTGTAGATGACAAAATGAAGGGAGGGGCAGTGCAGGAGTAGGCCAGAGAGTGATTTTTGGGCTGGGGGAGCCTGTGGGGGGGGAGGTTGGAGTGGGTCAAGCGGATGCTTTTTTTGTGTTCTTTATGGCCTCTCTGTTAGGCCAGACTGCAATAGTCCCTACATGAGGATAGTGGGGATCTATGTCTGTCTTTTAAACGCATCCGTTTTTAATCCAGCATGTTACTATGCAATGATTTTATTTAGTGGTTCTGCATCCAGAATTCTGCTGAAATGTTATAAACACACAGAATAACCAGGGGCTGAGATCAAGTCCTTCAGTGATCAGCTGGAAAATGTACCGTATATCCAATTTTGCATAGAATGTTTATTTATCCCTCTGTATTCCAGCATACACACAGACACACTCCCACACAAACACACATGCTTGACTGAACACAGATGTGTATACAAACTTTCAAACTCATACTCTCTAAAACTCTCTGTCTTGTACACACTCACACACACACACACACACACACACATATTATTTCTGCAAAACCAAATGAGCTTAAGAAAACAAAAGGCCAGTTTACTCTCTGAGGCAGCATCACATTGCTTTGGTATAAATTTAGTGATCCCTTTGTCAGAATCGTTTTCTTGTCAGGAACAACCTGTTTATCCTGGCTCAGCGGGGCAGTTTGTCTTGTATTCTGGCCAGAAGGACAGAGTTATGCAAGTTTCCTGCTCGACATGGCTGTCAGTATATTCTCTGCCGGTCTGAGACCATTATACGCATGCTTGCAGCTAGGCCGATCCCTACTTTTCTGAGTTTCTTTTGTTTTTTTATCTTTTCTTCTGGATTTTCCCTTCTCTGAGTAGTAATTTTTCTAGGCCTATGAAAGAGACATGATTAAATACCACAACATGGGCCTGTGGTCTTTCCCTGCAGCTTTTGAGTGGGTCTGTAAATTCTGCAGGCTACCCATTCAGGAGGGCTAAACTATCACATTGACTGTGGAGAAAAAAAAGGGTTTATTACTTTTTCAGTACATCTATTTCAGTGTGTTCCCTGGACTTTCAATAACATTGGAGACCAGAAAAGTGAAGTATTGCATTATTTTGTACCCGTGACATCACTGTGAGGGGTAAGATTTAAATACCCATCATTCCCTGTTCTGCACATGTGAGGTTCTCATTTTCAAGCAATTTTGAACGAGCCCTGAGGTAGCCCCGGCCTTAATATCAACACCATCCCAAAGTTTGTTGTCTTTAGCCGGAGGGAATTTTGCAGAGGTGCAGAAGTTTGTCAAATGTGCCAGGACTGGCTATGAGCGATGTGTAGACTCACAGTAGCATCCAACCACGAAGCAGAGACCGAATCCTGGCAGGAGGTTTTAATTGCATTCCTGTATCTAATTTTTTTCATAATGAATGCCTGGGCTAATTCCACATAAATAAAAACAGCTGAAGTTGAGCACAAGCAAAGTGGCCTCATGTTCCCGCCATGACTTCCCAGACTGGATACATGTTTCTTTGCCATCTCTGCTGTTGATAAAACTGATTGTATGCTTCGCTTCTGGCTTTTCTCAACCAGCAATTGAAAGAACGAGATCCCAGTCTCTTTCTCGTGGTTAGCATTTTATTTTGGCTTTAAGTTATATTTTGGTTGACTGAAAACTTTGCATTTGGAAAAAAGTTCATGAGAGTGAGGAATCTTCTCCAGGCAGAATTACCATTGCACAAAATATGTTTAAAATTATGCCAGTAACCAAAGTGCAAGCTTTCTCCATCCTAAGCTAATAATTCGCCTCCATGGCTATTGACTGCTAACAGTCAATACCTGTGGAAGCTGCAGCTGTATACCAGTATGCACTGTGCATACCATTAGGACTTGAGGTTTTTTTTTATCCAGTATGAAACTGAGCTGCATTTTACCCTTTCTAATGCTCAAAAAATTAAAGCACTGCTTGCAATTGAATATCCTTAGCAAACAATTTTTTACTCTGACACCTGATTAGTTAGAATTGCATCAAAACATAAGTGTGGAAAAAAACATGAATTTCACTTTAGCATGCAACACAGCTCTTTCTTAACAAATTCCACTAATTACAGTAGCATGAGCATCATTTTGTGCATACCATGAAGTCAAATCCTGCAAGCGCCCTGTCTGCTAATGTGTTAGCTGGAATGAATGAGGAGGAGGGGTCTGGCAACACACCCTGGAGAGTAAGTGGTAAGTTTGGGGTCTGTGGAGCGCGGCAGTGTGTGGTGATGAATTGGCCCGCAGGAGAATGTGGCTCAGTTCCTTTCTCTTGTTGCCGGGTCAATCAATCAGTTAGCTGCCCAGGTGGGGCCCACGTCGCCCTGTTTGGGAGGCTGCTCTGCCTCCAGCACTTTCAGACAGGGGAGTACTCAGTACAAGCCCTGACAGCCCTGACCTGTCCGCAAACATTTCCAGAAGCTCTGATATTGTTAGGCCTCAGATGCTTCAGTCTTTTTTCCATTTAAGCTCATATTCACTGGTTACTTGTGCTTTGTGATAATATATAAATGTTACATACTAAACATTTTGTCTTATGCTGTGGATTTTCCCCTTTTCACCCATTGTATTGCAAACAAACATATTCAGCAGACCTAAATTACTTGTCATGTTTCCAAAGCACACTTAAATGATTTAATCAGCATTAGTTTTCATACACAGTGTAATATTAGGTATATTAATCTCCTCCCTCTCAGTACAGGAAATAAAACTCAAAGGATTATTTGAAAATTAAAGTCAAAACACTCGGCAGGCTTGCCTTAAATATTTTCTTTTCACATGCAATTACTTAAAGCCAGAAAGGGAACTACCTGAGACTGTTTTTTTAGGCTTGATGTCTAACCCGGGCAGCCTGACCAGCCCCACCATTCTCATGGTTTTTCCCCTCTGCTTGAGCCATACGTATAATAATTAAAGGTCTAAGATGCTTAATGATGACATTAAAAAAGAATACACTCACTTACCGGTCCTGTCCAAAATAAAAATGAAAACACTTACCTGACAGAACTGAGTCTATATTAACAAGGAAGAGACTTGTTTACCAGGTGGACTGGGTCGAGCCAACACTGAAATCGTTTGTTTTCTTGCCAGTCAGAACAGACAAAACCATTTATGATTCTTTCACAAAATCATAAATAATACAGAATAACAGAGGGCCAAAACAGACTTGTTGTTTCATACATCATGAATTGATAAAGCTTATTCATTTATTTATTCTGTGCAGGATAAATGGAAAACGTATCTGACGTGCTTATGGTTCATACAGTGCAAGTCTTCAGGGAAAAGGTTGTCACTGCTGATACAATCTCTAACTGGTCACTTGTGTATTGTGCCAGTGTACAAACACCACAAACATACAGCTGGTCCATCGGTTCCTTAAGCTGATTTCTGTGTGTTTATAAAATTTTAACAATCACATTACTCGTTTTGTTTATATTGTTACATAAATAATAATTGGGGTATTGCGGTTGATGTATTTTTCTTAATTACTTCTTAACTTTTGTATAGGTGTAATATTAACTGGATAGCATATTGATAACAGTCCTTAATAAATGTTTACATTGCACACAATATTTTGTTTAAGTCTTCATCTGTATATTGCTGCATGCTTCTAAACAGCGTTTACTTTTTGTGGTACAGGAATCTGCATTATCTATTATGACAACATAATAGATGGACTGTAGCTGCTGATTGAGATTCATGTGGAGAATTTGCACTTGTTTCAGCTCTAATCCAATCGTACCCAATTGAATCAGTGATAGATGAGCAGCGCTCTCAAAGAATCGTCGAGTGCTCGGTTTGCCAGCGATCGAGCACTCATCGATGCGTTCACGCTCTGGGTGTCCCAGACAAAGCGAAGGCCGCAGCTGGCCCCGGGACACAGAGAGTGTGGACACGAGGAGCGGCCAGCTGCCGTCACAAGTTAACTGGCTTTGTCACACATCAGCAGATACGATTTGCGAACAGACTAGCGGGCGATTACAAAAGGAGAGGTGGAATTCAGATCTATCAGCCTTAAGGTCTTTCAGTGTAAGGAGCCAAACCTCATGGCAATTATGACCATAGCCATTTTCAGAGTCAAGGTCAACCAATCTCTCTCTCTCTCTCTCTCTCTCTCCCACCCTCTTTCTCTCTCACTTGGTGAAATTCCAGAGGAAAGCACCTAGATGAACACAGGCAAGGAGATTACGAAGTTTTCATTGGAACCATGTGGAAATGATTGGCTGGTAATCTCCTGTAATTGTAACCACATTACTGAGAGAGCCTGGTATTAATTTTCCTTAACTTCTTGACTGATTGAGTTATTATATCACATTTGCTGGTCGATGCTCAATGATATAAAGGCATGTAATAGGAGACCATTAAAAGTTTGTCAAAATAGCAATTAAGGAAGTTCCTGTTTTTACAAACATAGGCCACATACATATAAATACACTGCATATACTTCCAATGAACTCATAGCGGTGTCATCTTTCCCATGGCCTTTTCTGCTGGCACAAGTTTGCATGTATGACCTTATCCTAATGCGATTAACACACTAAAACATCCTCTACAGTGTCTCTCTGAGGGAACTGATCACGCTTTGCATTGTGCCTGCTGTAACCATATTTGAGGAAGAGAAATTGTTTGTGTTTAATGCAGCTTATTTGTTTATGCAAATAAAGCATGGTTTCAGAGTTAAATGACTGTGGATTTGAGATTAAGTTGTTGGGTTGAGTGTCTGTCTCAGCACATGATTGTCCAGCCAGTCTGTCCAATCATCAGTCTGTTCACATGTCCATACAGTGTCATGGAAAGGCTCCAAGGAGTGACCATGTGACCAATGCAAAGCATCACCATGCAAAGCTGTGTTCCTGGTTTCTGTGCATTTGAGGCTAATGGGTAAAGTATGGCGAAAGTTGGTGGGGGGTTGGGGGTGTTTGGGAACAGCTGTGGGTGGGAATTATCATGTATATTCAGGATCCACCGGAGGGTGTTGTGAGAAGCAGTAATTTACACTGGGGACTGAACCCAGATCAGCATTGCCTGCAGCAAGCTCATTACCTCAGTGTCAGAAGGTCGAACCTCTTGATGAGGCGGACCTGGGTTCAGTTTGGTTGCCTGTATCCCTATAGGGCATGCAAACAGGGGGATACAGGACAATATATATTCATATGTGCAATTGAACAGGACCTCTGGCAGTGCAGGTCTATAAGCATGCAGATTGCAGTCAAAGGCAGTCAGAGTACAAACTGGCATTTAAACGTACCTGTTGCCACAGTAATGACACAATGGCTCACATGCACATGCAGGGGGAGTGGACCACACAGCCAGTGCTGGAGTTCATCACAGTGTCGTGCAGTAGTTGGCCAACCCGTTCCTTTCTGATAACCTTTGATCCCTTTGTGGGTGCTGGGCCCCCTGCATGGGACAGCAGTCATTACCGGGTTTTCATATTACTGCTGATGAGGGGTAAGGGACAAGTCAAGCACCCCCTTTACTGGCTGTGTAATCACCACATAACTCCTTCCTCTGCTTCGTCCCCCCCATCACTGCCCCCCACTTCTCCTTCCCCACCGCTCTTACCTTTGCCCTCAGCTAATGCTCTCTCTTTCTTCTGTTTTTTTTATATTTTGACATCATCCTGCCTTATCAAAGGTTTTCATTTGTGGGAACAATATACTGCATATTTCAGCTCTAAAAGGACAACTGACAGTATTTCTTGCTCATTTCCTTTTTGTGTTTCTTTGTGTCAGATCTGTTTTCATGTGACAATAACTCTTTTAGGTAAAGCTGAAGAACCATAATATAATTAATAAAGAAGAAAACAGATGGTCTTCAAGGAGTTAAAAGTGTAGTAGATGTTCCCATGCCCTTTAACATAGCATAGAGTGTGTTGAAGATCAGTCTGGCTTGAAATTGCCCAAGCTCCACAAATATGGTCAATTTGATACAAATGCAGTGAAACTCTTTAACTGGGACTTTAATAAAGATTGGTAATTATTTGATACCACCCACTCATTTCCATACATTTAACTGGGATTTGATGGGGTTTCCATTACAACTGTCAACATTAATTTCTTGCTTTTATTCCCTAAACTTCAGAGCATGGAACATGGTTACAGTAGTAGCACTGAAGTCTACTTATCATCACAACGAGAGCCAGTGTTTGACTCTGTTTCCTTTTGGATACAGTACTTCAAACTACTTTCCTGAATGGAGCAGTTAGTAGAAAGTGCAGGAGGCAGACCACTTTGGTACAGGAGAACTTCATCTCATTCAGATGCTGATGTTCATTACCTTCAACAGAGCAATGCATTAGTACAATAACGCGGGCGCGGAATCATCCATGCGCATTAAAGCTCATGTTCATCTCTGACGATTCTCTCCAGCCTTCAGGGCTCGAGGAAAAGAGACCGCCAGGCTTTCCCTCATCTCGTCACGTTTTTTTTCCCTTCTTCTTCTTTTTTCTGAATTGCCCAGCGGCCGTCAGGCGGCAGTGAGCTATCGTGCTCGATGTCGATACAGAGTGAGAGAGTGCTGGAAGACCAAGCCCCGGCGCGTCGCAGCGACGTCAAACGGCCATGATCCAAACCGAACACAGCACCTTCTAACTTCCCGCCTGACCAATAATCACATCTGCGGCGCACAGCTGTGCAACAGAGAGCGATTAATTTCCCCCTCTACGGGTTACAACCACCGTAATCATTTATTTTCTTGAAATGCAGGGTTAAAAAAATGGAAAACCACCAGCACCCACCGATACCCCCCAACGCCCCCCACCCCATTCCCACCCCTTTAAAAAAATTACAGCTTTTGATACATTAGCCTGTGAATGATAGGCCAAAGACCTCCCTTAATTGCTTTTTTCTTGTGGTGTCTCAATTTATTTCTGAAAAGCCAAAGCACACAGTCTGCTTTTTTATGATTGATGATGCAGGGGAGAGGCATCAGCTCTGGTAAAGCGCGAGGTGCTGTGATTAACGACGCCGTAGCTGGTCCCTGAGGATCCCCACAGAATAATACTGTTATCTGGAAACAGCTGCTACTGAAGAGAGTCCGGGGCCCCAGGGCTGGACAGGCCCTACGGCCAGGACCGGACCTGTCCCACATCAGGAGAGCGAGAGAGAGAGAGGGAGAGAGAGAGAGGAGGAGGAGAGATGGGGGGAGACAGTATGCAGTGGTCCTGTGCAGGCAGGAGCTCTAAGACCTGAAGAATGTGAACTGATGCAAGAGAAAGAGATGGAAGGGGACAGAGTGAGTGAGAGACAAAGAAGGAGGAAAGAGAGAGAGGCCCTGAGCAGGTGGGGACCAGAAGACAACAAACAGACTGTGCGTGAGAGAGAGAGAGAGAGAGAGAGAGAAAGGCTTGACACGGGAACAATAGCTCGGGTAGGTCGTTTGCGAGCACTGCCAGAGGGGTATAAACGCGCTTGGCAGACTGCAGCTGTCGTATCACTGCTATCTTCAGGGGTTGTGACAGCCAGCTCCATTCCAGGGGTCAACGTGCCTACAAAACTGACTCCTTACCCCCACCCCCACCCCCACCTCCATCCCTTTATCCTTTATTCACAACCTGCCGTCTGGCACATTGTACTGCTGCTGTACCATAGATATACGTACGGTCCACTCAAGCTCTGCTCTACCAGCCAGTCAGTGCCATGTGTGCCCGTCGTGTGCCCGTTTTTCTTTTGCTCTGCTATAAACTGCAAGAGCAATGGCTGTAAATAGAAAAACATACACCTGTTCCTCACTGTAGTACCCATATGCCCCATGTAATTTCATTCAGAACTTGCTCTGAATGTCCTTTCTAAGAAGGATTAAAATCTTGTAAATAAGACATGCGTCATCGGTTGATATTGGAGACATTGTTTCACCCTGTCATAATCTGCTTCTTTTTTAATCATGATGTCATTAGTGTCGCCCTGATATATGGCTTGAGAGGAGTCGGTGACAATAGCCCATTAAAATTGATTACATTGATCAGCCTTGTGCATGTTGGCTTAATTCACTGCAAGATTCTGGTAAATAACATGCTTGGACAAACCCTTCAGTGAATCAAATGAGCTAGAGGATAGCTGAACAAAAACGGCAGGGCTTTGTTCTGTTTTAGTGCCACAATATATCTCCTGTACATCTCATTTTGTGCTTACATGATGCAGGAAGGAATTTATCTGGTAAGGTTGTATTTTAGAACTAGCATTTACAATAATAAAAAAAAATATATGTTGTTGAATTGTTTTAATGTAAAGTCCCAAATAAGATTGTAAAAAAGGGTTGACCTCTGTTGATTTTTCAGGTAATGCACTCCATACACTGGCCCTTAAAACCATCTATCATCTGAAAATGAAATTATTAATTTATTCATGGTGATTTTTTTTTACATCCCTGTCTTATTTACCCATTAAGTAGATTTGTCAGTCAAACGGACAGTGTTTTATTTAAGGTTGAAGTGCATGCTGGGATTGAAAGGTGACTTTGGCCGGGGCCAGGAGGACTCCACAAGTCTCCTTCCTAGTAGTCCCTGAACATCTGTCCAGAGCGCCAGGGCCAGGCTCCCATCCGTCATGTTGGGGTCAAGACCTCCGCCCTCCACGCAGAGAGGCTGGCACATGGCGCCCAGCCAGCTTACATCCGAGCGGGGCGATGCGCCGCCGCGACCCCTCTGGATCAGAGACAAGAACGCGCGCCACAAGAGCCACACTTTCCCAGATGGCATGAAGTCTTAATTGCGGGCAGCTCTGTGTTTTTTTTTCCTTTTTTTCACGCGGTACCTTAAAGCCGCCAAATTGAAAAAGGGAGGTCACGTTCCCATCCTTTCTACAGTTTGGAGGAGTGAAACCCAAAAAAACTGTACAGGCGTTCTGGATGGGAGAAACGGTTTGCCCAGTGCATTGCAGCTCATCCAGAGGACCTGGGCGCAAAAAGTCTCAGGACCCCCCGAGATCATGCGGGAAGTGGGTGGGCATCGGTGGCCGCAAGGTTCCCTCCATCTGAGACATTTTCCTTTCCCAAGGTCTGTCCGTTTATTTATTTCTCCACATAACCATGACGGTACAGCCCTCCTTTTCCCGAAAACATAGCTGCTGCAACCCTGGTAAACACGTGAACTTGCGGATTTTGGATCACAAATGTTTATTTTTGTGGCAGTCGAGTTTAAGTGCCTGTGGTTTTGTGCCCACGTGTGTGTTTTATTCTTCTTGCATGAATATTTATGCAGGATGGTATTTTATTGGCAAAGTGTAAAAATAGCATCTGGTTTTTATTGTGTGGATCTTCACAAAAATGTACAAGAAATATGGACAACACACAGGCTAACACACACATATACACACACACACACACACACACACACACACAGTTTAGCTTGCAGGCTTTGGAGATGCTGCAAGTCTGTGCACACAGCTTTCCAGCAAAAGTAACAGACATATGGGCCTGAGAACCATATAGTTGTGGCTGAAATTTTCTGTTGCCTGTAGCGACAAAAACACAAACAAAACCACAAATGTTATATTTTTAGTAACCCATCTGTCTCCTCACCCTGTGAATGTCTGGCTTTAATGTCCAGAGGGCGAGAGATAATAATAATTAAATGTAACAACAAAAAAGGGTTTGTTTGTTTTATTTTTTTACTTCAGCAGAGATATATAAAACCTTAATGTGGTATCACTTACTATGTCACACATACACACACACACAACATATATATATATATATATATATTTATATATATATTATATATATATATATTATATATTTAATTTTTTATTTTTTTTTGTTCTTGCCAATAAGATAAACACATCGGTAATAATATCTAAGTAACTAGGTGACGCAGGGGGCAGGAAATATGTCATGTATCTATAATATCAATAAACACACTCTTCTCCCAGTTCTCCATCTCTACTGAATCAGGAGATTGTTTCCCACCAACTGGGTACAAGGTCGTGATGCAATAATTCATAATAGTATAAGCCTCGATTCCATCTCCTTTAATGCTCATCAAAGGTGTTTGGGAGGCGGTAAAGCATGTGCTTGATTTTAACCCAACATGACTGTGTTCCAGGTCGGGTTGGATTTTTTTTCCCTCATCACTCCTAACGAAGGAGTCCTCAAAAGAAACCCATTCTCCACTCTGCGGTTTTGAATAATAATCAAAATAATGAAACGATCGTTCTGAGAAGAAAAGTTTCCTCATTGTCTGTATTCATTTAAGTCTCATTTAATGACTGCGGGAATCAAACGGGTTGAGGACGAGTGGGAGGTGGAACGCAGAGCCGTGCCGGCAAACAAACAGGCGGGAAAAATGCAAGAGGAAGGGGGAAAATACAAAGAGAAAACACGGAGACATCGAAATATATCCGCCTGAAAATAGACGCACTTTTGTTTCATCCGGCTGGGAGAGGTGTAGTTAATTAAAGCCGGAATCAGGTGCCGGTGGATGGTGAATCTCCGTGACAGTGCATAGTAAGAGAAATGTAAATGCGAGGGTAATGGTTGTCAGCTTCTGACAGCTTTAAATGGCCTTTTAGTTCGGCGCGCGTAGCTGTCATAAAAAACATTTAGAATGCATATGCAGACAGCTGAAACGGCAAGGCACATCATTATCAGCAAATGGTGTAAGCCGCTCCTCCACGGCCCTTTTCCCAGTCAGGACATGCTTTCGCATCGTTCTCCTTGCCTCCAGCCTTTAAACAAAGCGCTGTCAAGAAAACAAGGCGTATGATGCCAGAACGGCGTTTTCGTGTTGCCAATCATGGAAGTGCTACATTTGTACATATCACCTCGACCCGGTGAGCGCATGAAACATGCGCCACAGATGTTGATTTAACTCTAACGACTCGGCTCCCGTTTCACTGCATCTGCTGGGTGTCTGTTTCTTTGTACATGGTTGCAGACTGGTGTTTTGTTTGTTTTGTTGGTATTTGTTGACTGTTGACTTGGGTTTTTATTTTTATTTGGGCCTCTCTCTCTCTCTCGCTCTTTCTCTCGCTCTTTCTTTCCCTTTTCATCACCAGGGGAGCATGTTTCTTTTCCTTCATTGTATAATGATCAGTGATGTGTAATTTATGTTAAAATAAAGGTATGCACATTGAAATTGCCGGACAAGTTCGTCTTATCATGCTACCTAGTCTGTCATCAACTACAGCTTGCTGGTTTACGTTATTGTTGAGTATGTATGAACATATAACACTACAGTCCCAAAATGCATTAAATTCATATATAATATGGTCCTCAGAAATAATGCTGATTAAACTGTAACAGTCAAAAACATTTTTACTGTATTTACTGACAAAAAACACAATGCAGTTCTAATTTCTTTCAAAAATTCAGTATGTGAATGACTATAAAAATAATTACTGATAACAATAAAGAATATTATAAATTTGTTTTTGAGAAGGTGGCCTGGTTACCTAGATTAATTCTACACAAGACAGAATTCTGTTTAACCTGCACCAATGAAGTAAGGGATATGTCTAGCACAGCAGCAGTGCATGCTGTTAACCTTGTGGAACTGCTCGATTAACTAACCATACCTTGCTCCTAATATTCAAAACCAACAATGCATTTAGGGAACTATAATGCAGTTGTTAATGCTTTATTAACCAGCCACATATTCAAAGAGCTGTCACATTAAAATGCAGTGAACCACATAGGCTTTTTATGTTCCAGAACAACATAAATACAGTACCAGACTGTCACAATCTCACAGAATTTTATATCGCTGAAAGATTGCATTTATTCATGTGGACAGCCAGCTAATGGTTATAAATCTTTCAATTTGTGTTGATTGTCTCTATATAATCTATATATTATTATATAATAATATTCTATGTGATAATTTATAGTATTTATGAAATCCTAATTTGTATAGCTCACATGTTGATAGGCCAGATGACTCATGTAAACGGATGATTGTAACTATCAGCAATCAGTACCAACATATATATTGTCATTGTTTGATTAATATTCAGAATGTGCCGTCCTTAATTTAAATAATGGACTCTTTTTTTCAGAGTGAAATAAAAACAAGTGAATGAAAACGGATCAATTATTTATTTAAGGGCCTTAATACACAAATAAAATAGTATCATATGAAGAAATCATAATAAATTAAATGCCATATGTTACCCTACTTATAAAATATCGAAATTATCAAAGACATTCACTGCATATGCCATTCTGTAACAGAAGAGCATTTATCTGCATGCATTATGTGACCAATCCTTTTCATTATGTACATGATTTTACATTGCCTTGCAGATGCAGGGACTATTAGAATTTTTGTGACATGCATAGAATTCTAAGACGATATTGCTACACAATTCCCAACTATTGCCTTTTTGCCTGTGTCCAGGCTACTTTGCAGACAGCCCCTAGATGAATATTCAGGATTTTTTATGAATATTAATTAAAAGTGAGTCCGCAGAGGGCCACTGGGTGGCTTACCATTGTTCTAGGTAGTGGATGGGCAGACGGACTGGGCCAGTGCCAGCTATGTCCAGTAGCTCTGAAGGGAGGCATCGGGCTGGCCTCACCGTCTGATTTGTGCAGAGAGCGACTTAAGTCCAGAGGATGTCTTGCTTTTAGTGTGTAACAGTGTCCCCCTCTGGTCACTCAGGCACCTGCAGTTTGCCTGCACAAGCTGCACATAGTCACCCCTTTAAGTCAAAATATATACATGCTTAACTGGGGTACTAAGGTGTGAAAATCAACAGTAAATTGAATTGACTTGTTTTGGACAAATAGAATGCCTCTCTGCTGTGTCCCAAACTGACAAAAGAGGTCAGAGATATTGGCATAAACATATACAAATAGGACACATCCTGAAACAAGTGGGTGAAAATAGAGCTAAAATTTCATTTTAAATGGTGAATTTATATTGGCATAATGCAGCTCACAGTGACACATTTCACTTATTTGTACAGATTGCTTTTATTTGGGATCTGTATGAATAAATTACATTTTGTCACTGTGTCTTTCTTATGTTGTTTTACTTGCTATCTGCATCTGGGTCTTGTTCCTTTTCTAGGTCCATTATATTTTATACATGAATACTTTAAAAGAGTGAAAATGTTTCAAGACTAAAGAAGGAGTTTGATGTTTTTGCGTAACACATCTTAATGTCAGTGGTCAAGTGTGAAGTTGGCTGGGAAGTTCCACCATTGCAAATACACAGAGTTCCAAAGTACCGGTGGATTTCACTTTGGTTTAAAAAAATGGTTGGATACAGTCAGATTTAATTTTATCAGCAACTCTTGGAGGTTGTTAAGTCAAAACCAATTATAAACCAGAAAGTTATGGTAGAATGAGAAACTTTTTAATTAGCAATGCAGGCTGCGTTTTGTATCACTGTAATTGGTAGGGGTGGATCAACAAACAGGTTCAGACTTGGTTTGGTAGCTAGCTAGTCCCATTGCATGAACTTAAGTTAAAAACTCCTTTAAACTTTGCTCAACAGAGGGCAGCTAGTTGTTAGCTAGCAGTTATAATCCATAAAAAACAGAAGCAAACGCATGTCACAGCAGGCATACCGATTGCAAAAGCTTATGAATTTTAAAGAAGATAATGATTAAAGTCCTATCAGTGTCAATTAAAAAGTGTCATATTTAAAAGTAACTTAAAATGAAAGTGTCCTTCTATAAGAGCCAGTGTATGCAAAACTTGCAATACTTTCCAGCCAACTTTCACAAATGATTATCTTTATGCCTCAATCATATCATCATAATTATCATATTCTTGTATGATCAGCAATTTATGGTTGCTAACAAGGTAACTGATAATATCTCATAGTATCTAATAAAAACCTTATTTTTCCATTTTCTGAATTGTCTGAGTCTCCAACAGTTATGCAACACATTCAGTTGATTGTTTAGGTAATCTATGATATTACCACAAATACTTGGTGAACAAAGACCAAAAGGCCACAGTCATGGCCTGAGTATTATTAAACAGAGCTGGCAAAAAGGTGTGTTATGCACAAATTCTTCAAAATGTATATGATTTTCTACAAAATCTTCTTATTTTAGTAGGACCAGACATGCATGCATAGATCACTAAATAAAACATATTCAGTAAATAAAACATATTCAAAACCTTTATTTGTGTTCTTCAGTGAGGTTATCCCATTGAGCTGAAGTCATCTTGATGGAATTGGCATTTGATCCCTATGCTTCAGATGACACTCCAAACCGTCTTATTCAGTTTCCTTCAAGCAATATATTTTGACAACAAGGTGTTCTAATTGAAAGTTGTCTGAACCCTTGATAACATAAGGAATCAACGCAACAAAGGATCGGAAGTAAAAATACAACATCAATCAGTTCACTGTGTGTGAGATACATAGATTAAATGTCTCACAGTGATGATACTATATACAGCTTAGTTTGATACTTCACAATATGATTATGCTGTTTGTATTCGTGTAGTAATGCACATTTAAAAAATATAATTTTTGGAAACCGAATCATTTTTGTTAACTGAAAATATTAAGGTAATTTAGTACAAGTTCTTGGAAGCTGTTTCTGGCCAATCGGTGCATGCATAAAGTAACCTGCTGCATTATTGATGAGACTCAACCTGATTAGAAAAGATTATAAAAATGAATAATTTTGTGAATGTATAATTGGACATATTGAAGGATATATCAAGCTGCACATTTTCCTTTAGCTCTCCAGAATGATGCCATGGCTACATCTTTTTATGGGTAAAAAGACAGAGTCAATAATACTAAATAATTACAGTGTAATTACAGAGTACTAACAGTAATACTTAAGGAAGTGTGATCATTTGCTTTGATGAGCCTGTAATGTCACCCACCCTCCTGAACACAGATCTGGCTTTATTGGCCAAAGCCATGGATATGTTTGAGGGGTTAAGCCTTGGAAACTTGCTTGTGACAGCGAGGCTTGAGTGGGAGATAGGATACAGGTAGGCCCTTTCTCTGCAGTGCTGGCAGAGGTTTTGGCGGTGTTTGTGTGCAGAGGTGGCTGCTGCCAGTCCCGTCACTGAGGACACAGAGTTCAGTGGGATTGGGTTTCACCCAGAGCGGGCCGGAGCTGAAAAAGCAACACACCGCACGGTGGACTGAGGGCTCTGCTGTAAGGGAACAAAGAGGGGATTCAGCTCGGCCTCCCCCCTGTGGCTGCTAATGTGGGTGGGGCTTAGCAGTGTCACTTAAAATGAACCTAATCTAATTAGGGCCGTTAGGCGCTGTCACTGTGGTACCTGTTTTTTTTTTTTTTTTTAATAATGCTGAACTAATCCACAGAGGAGCAAGAGAAGTGCTTGTGAGTGTGGGTGTCCATGCTTGTGTGTGTAAGTGTGGGTGTCCATGCTTGTGTGTGTGTGTGTGTGTGTGTGTGTGTGTGTGTGTGTGTATGTGTGTGTGTGTGTGTGTGTGTGTGTGTGTGTGTGTGTGTGTGTGTGTGCATGTGTGTGTGCATGTGTGTGTGTGTGTATGTGTGTGTGTGTGTGTGTGTGTGTGTGTGTGTGTGTGTGTGTGTGTGTGTGTGTGTGTGTGTGTGTGTGTGTGTGTGTGTGTGTGTGTGTGTGTGTGCATGTGTGTGTGTGTGTGTGTATGTGTGTGTTTGTGTGGCTATGTTTCAAAAGCTACAGACCTGCTGTGGAACCAGTATGGGATTTGGACAGGCTATTCAGAGTGCTGAGGGAGATTGAGCAGAATCAGTGTGTACAGGATCAGCACCCAGTGATTCCACATGAAAGTGAACTTAATGGACCTGCAGCAGCACCTTAAGCACACTGTGATTAGTGAAACTTAGTGTATTACATTACTTCCATGCTCAAATGACTTCTTCCCTGGAAACAGAGCGAAATCCCTCAGGTTTCCCTGGCAGAGCTTGACTCGGGTCTTAGTGGTTAACCCCCACCCCCTCCCAATCCCACCCCACCCACCCACACCCTGGCCCCCTCCAGACGGTGGAACTCAGCACTCCTGAGGGAGAACACAATTTAGACCTCAGCACACAAACCTGACACCTGTCCTTAATTCCTCAGACGGTCATGGCCTTAGCCAATGGGCACGCACCATACTGCACTGAGTGGAATGTGCTGGGTTTAGACGCCAGAGTTCTACGGATCGTCAAGGAGTCAACGACGGGGGCGGCCGCAGCGAATCCTCCCTGCCCCTACAGCCCAATCAGTTACTTCACACTATATCCATTTCGAGCTCCCAATCTGCCCCTGTAATCAAATACTATGGCATAAACTACTGACAGGGAATCACACTCCAGCAAAAATCAGTTGACTATGTATTTTGAGATCAAAGAAAAACAAAATCTTGTTTGTTGCGTTGACCTTGGTTCGATTGAAGAAGTGATGTTTGAATGAACCAAGGCCACAGCAGAGGTATGATTAATCGTTTCAGAGAGTTCAGTAAAACATGTGCTGGTCAACAGGACAATGTTCTGGGTGTTGGAATTTTTTTTTTTTCAGAACGGCAATCTGTTTCTGATCCCTCCATCAGCACAGCCACAACCTGTTTAATAAAGGAAGTCCACTCACGCAGCCTATTTATTTTCCAACAGTCATGGTTTGCCTTTTTAATTTGCTGGTTGAGATATGAAATATGTTTTTTTGCTTTAAAAAAAAAGAAAGAATAAGAGAACTAGGCATAAGGTATGAGTTACCTGGAGGAGCTCTGGGTCGTTGCGGATGCGTTTATGCAAGAAACATCTGTATCATTCCTTTTTTTTTCTTTCTTTCGCTGAGGATTTGATTCACAACCATGCCTGTTTCCCCCATCTGCAGTAGCAGTGCACCATTAAGTTGCCCTGTTCTCTCTCCTACTGTATTCGGGCCGCTTTTATTGTGAAGGAGATTAAATACAGAACGGGATCTAGAGTTTGCTGCTCCGACAACTGGGAAAAACGGGCATTAATCCAGGGTGTAAGCAGGCCATAAATTGAGGGCTTAGGAACTCTGTTTTCACAGGAAATGCTTGCGGAGGACGTTGTTAAATCGCCTCTTGGGCCTGTCACCACGTTGTATTTCAGGGCCTTTCTCTAACAAAGGTGGGTCGCACTGTTCGAAGGCAGTACTGTGTGTTAAAAGATAAAAATGTAGAAGTACATTGCAGTGTTTATCATAGTAACAAGAGAGTGGGGGTGCATCTTTTTCTGTTGTAAAACCACAGCACCATTTTGAATGGCAGTGTACATGGGAAAATGTTACGCTGCCAAACAGGGGTAGACAAAATAATGGAAACACCATAAATAAATATTTACTTGTTAATGAGATGCTAGTCATCATCTCTTTGCCAGCACCACACGCCTGGCCCAGAATAAAGCATGGCTCCTCTGTGTGCGTCACAAGGGAGATTGTTTTTCAGTCATGGAAAATGCCCTTCGCCACAAGGATATAGGCATACAAGACATTGAATGATTGCTGTTTGTATCGTTGCTGTTTCCCTATCGATGTATAGTAAAGATACACAGCCACCACCCAAGTTGGGTACATTTTTTAAGCCATCGTCCATTCAGGAAGGTCAGCAGTGGTTACTGCAAGAACAAAATGAACACAAATAAAAACTATGACAGAACACAGAGAGCTGAGAACATAAAATCTTTCCTGCCTGCCTGCATCACAACCTTACAGGAAATGGGACTTTTTGCACTGAATTACACCAGCATCACAACCTAACAGGAAATGGGACTGTTTGCACTGGACTGAGGACTTATTGGCCCAAGGTCAGAGAGGCAGCCTGGTCCAGCGCCCTTGGGGAAGGGGGGTTGGGTGGTGGTGTGTGATGACAGTTGGGTGGGGCTACTGTTGGATAATGTCTGTGTCAGTACTGCTCAGTCACCACTTGCACATAGTTCATCAGTAGCAAGGGAACACATGTGGCATGACTATCCCAAACAAAGTTCAAAAGAGTCCTGCTCCTCAAGGCTGGCCCAAGGTGACAGGCGCTAATGACGGGCGGACGCCGTTAAGTGCGCGGCTGACAGGTGAATGGACTGCCTGACGCGGTGAAATTTGGTAACGGGACATCTGCTGGAGGACTGAGAGAGCACAACTGTTGCGGAGAAATGCAATGTTTCAATTAAGCTCAATAGAGACGTTAAGGGCAGCCTCTCCACAGCCGGGCGTGCTAAGTGGACAGCCCTCAAAAGGTATATTGTGTCTCTGGGACCCCCAGGGTCCAAGAACACACGCACCCCTGTCTGGGGTCCATGTTTACACTATCAGGGTCTCTCCTCTAATTGTATGACCTTGTGGAGCAACTCAGAGAGAGAGCAAGGGAAGTTACTGACGTCAGAGTAACCTTTTCTGTGGCATTACCAAAATGACCCATTTCCTGAGTTGGAATAATAACAAAACCAGTCCATTTTTGCCACATGACTTACAGTAAACAAAAATGACTCTGTTGTGGAAAGCGTTTGAAATATTCATACACCATAAACAGTACTCCACAATTACACAATTATACATACTATATTGTATATTAATTTGTAATTTATTGAATCTCTTCTAGTATGGATATATCGGGTCATAATACAATAATATTGCTTGGCCTGAACTTGAATAATAAAATAAACCTCCTGTGTGAGCTGCACAGACCTGCTTTTACAGTAAATTATTTCCCTCCCTGTCAGTATGAAACTCTGAAAAATACACTGAAATGCTTGGTACAAAGGACTGAAATTGATGCCTAACATATTCATTCTGAGAGCTTTAGAAAAGCCCAAGGGCCCAATTTTCTGTCATTTCCCTGTGAAATTAAGTGGGCTCTAACTGTTTTTACCAAGGCAGATTGTGGAAATGGTACAAAACCATGGAAGGAAGTTGAGAAAGGATGGGGGTGAATGTGGGAGATGGTGGTGTGTGTGTGTGGGGGGGGTGTTGCTCACCACGTGTCCTCTCCATGTCACTCCTTTTTGAAAGTCTGTGTTTGTTTCAGAAAAAGCTTATGTCTTACCCCCAGATTGCGTGGTTGTGCAGCTGCTCCTGCAACGGTGACCTTGAAATAAGAGCGTAATAATCGTGGCTCTAATCGGGTGATCCGGGCTGTGCATGTGCGTCGGACTCCCGGCCGTCACAGGCACATTCGCTGCTCAACAAGCCAGACAATTCACATGGTCAGCCAGCCACTGATTAGGGACAATTTCCTGCATGAGATTGGACTCGATTGCATTAACTGCGCAATGAGCATACTGTTAATTGAAATATTTATAACATTGAATCAGTCTGGCAGATGTTACTCTTCCCCAACATAAACATGAGAAATAGCACTTTGCTCGGAATCTAATGACCGGGCAGGGAAGAACAGATCCATCTTTCATTATGTGGCTTGAAACCAACATCTTTTTTTGGTTAGCTACAGTAAAAAATCACCACTTCTTTCCTTCATAAGCCACACAACTCATTCCGCCATCTATGGGAGAAATCAGTGCACCGGCTCAATGCTGTGCTACAGAGCACTTTAACACAACACTGGCACATGCTGTCAAGTGCATTTTTGACTGTTTGATAAAGCAGAACATTATTCCAAACAGACGTTGAGGGAATGAGAGAGAGAGAGATAGAGAGAGGGAGAGAGATGTGCCCCATCACTCCGCAGCACTCCTCATTTTAAAGGAAACCCCTGGACTGAGGCTGAGCAGTTACCATCCCCCTTAATGCGACACAGGTGCTCTTAGAGAGAGACTGCTGGTGATAACAGAGCACATGTGATATTTATCTGGGTTTTCATGTCAGTTCCTGGGGCACACGCTCCTTATCAGTGCAGATTTTTATTCATAATGAGCCCTGTAATGAGGTGCCTTTTAATCCATCTCAACCTTTCCCCCCTACAGAAATTTCCTAAAATAATTCAGTCCCACGGAGGCTCCATCATTCTGCAGAGGGAGTGTCCCTGGACGTACTGAGGCTGAAGATGGATGCTGGTGAGGAAGGATGATGGTGATGGGGGGGTGGGGAGTATTCTCATGTGAATCAGCACAGGATCCTTCATCCTTCACAAAACCATAAAACCATACAAGGTTCAGTGTGGGGTTCAAACTGATTGCTGCCTTCGGGAAACCAAAAAAGGGTCCTTGAGGAACCACTGTGTAAGTTTTAACCTTAGAACCTAAGTGTATGGGGTTCTGTTTAGAACCTTTTATGGAGGGAGGAATTCAATACTGAACTCTGTTATTGTATCAAAAAATTGAATAATAATTTCGATGTGTTTTTAATTATAGAGATAATGCTTACTTTTAATCCATCAGAGAAGTTTTTAAATTATCGAATCATTGCTAAACAAAAGATCCTCAGAGGAACCCATGCCCATGTATGGATTCCTCCAAGAACCTTTTTTAAACCAAAGGGTCCCTAAGAAACCCTTCTTCTACCAAAGGTTCTTGACGAACAAAGGTTCTCAAACAAGCTTCTTGCTTTTAAAGTGCAGACACAGACTTTCTTGAAAGGTTTACAATGGAACCCTTCTCTGACTGAGAAATCATGTTGTTTTATGTACAGTTTATTCCAGGTATTGATCCACAAGGACATGCTCAAGATAGCTTAAGGTTCTGATGAACATTTTAATGATGTGAAGTTCCTTCTGACCCTTTTTTTTATCAGAGTGTGTACAGATATGCACACACAAAAATGCACTTTGTTTTGAAGATGCTTTTGAAGGGTTGTTCATGCTAAAAAGGGACAAGCTTCTCCCCTGTATATTTGTACTGGTATGAAATATCAACGAGAACCCAACCACAAACATTACTTTAACTGTGTTTTGACCAAATAAAGAGAAGCATTATCCCTGTGTCTCTTCGGCTCCTCACAGAATTGAACTGGGATCATGATGTAAAGCTGAACTATAACCGATTCCCAAGTAAATATGATGCTGCTGACTGAGGCACACACTACGGCATTAGGATTTGTGTTTCCATCCAGAGGGAGACCAGCCAAAGAATTTGCATCAGATACTCATAATTACCTTCAGGGCCATGTTGTTTCAATCAAATGAGGCCTTAACATGCACTTTCCGCATCGCTGCACTCCTGAACACTGGCAATAATCGCAGAAACATCCTCAAAAGAGAATATAATGTATAACGAAAACGGGAGGGGAGGTGTGTGGGGGAAGAACAAAGTAAAATGAATTACCCTGGTCACATAATGGACTTGTCCCTTAATATGTGCGAACGTGTAAGGGCAAGGAAGCCAGGGGGTTGTAAATTATTTCCACAGACAGCATTTGCTGGGTATGAGGGTGCTTTCTCGTGCCAATTGGGAGCAATTTTGTAACCTATACCCTTGTACATTAGTAATGGAAGACGACTGGGTGAACCTGCGTCTACATTAACCTTTAGAGCATTTGGCCATGCCGTAGTGGATTTGGTTTGCCTCCAGCGCTCTTTTCCGGCTATTTTTTGAGAGTAAGTTAGCGCTCAGGCCACCCAGCTCCTTGGCCATGAGGGAGGTTGCTGAAAGAGGGGGTGCAGCAGCTGCGTTAGGCTATTTTTAAGGAACAGTTGCCCTTCTTTTCTCCCTCTGCGGCCGACCCTCCTGAACAACCCCACCCCCCCGGGCACCCCACTACATCCCCCAACCTAAACTCACCCTTCATCCAAGGACAGAGTGGCTCACATGGGGTTACCTAAAGCACAGCATAGAGGTGTACCTCTACACAATCCTTCACAGTGTAGCACAGAGGAGTACCTGCACACTCTACATTGAAGTAGAGCACCGAGAAGTACCTGCATGCTCTCTACCAAAATTCAGCATAGTAAAATACCTGCACAATCTCCACTACAGCACAGAGAAGTACTTGCACTCTGCCCGATAATATATAACACAGTAAAATACCTGCACGCTCTCCAATAAAGAACAGCATGGTTAAGTACCTGTACACTCTGCACTATAGTACACAAAGGGAAGAACCTGTGTAACTTCAAATAAACAGTACAAGTATCTGCACACTCTCAACTGAAATACTACATACTCTCCACTTGAGTATAAAACAGGTGTGTAAATATAAAACAGGTGTGTCCCTCTGCATCATCCTCTGTTGAACAGTACCAAAAAGTGCCTGCACACTCTCCATTACAGTACAGTACAGAGAGGTACAAGTACCCACACACTCTCCAGTAAAGCACAGCACAGAGTAAATGTTCAAGCATGTACAAGGGTTCATTGTTTTTGCAATGTAGAGACATCATTACACACAATATGGCTGCCCCAGGCACGTTCGTACCAAATGTTCCCAACCTGACACAGACCCTGCCAGATTTAGTCACACTGCAGTGAAACACTGCCTGTGTCAGGGTGGAACAAATCCTCTGTTGCTATTGCTGTTTTTATTGCTTTTTGTTTGTTTGTTTTTTCTTTCTGGTAATTTTATTAACAATGTAACCTCTCTCCCCCACATTTTTCGGAAACTAAATAGCACAAACAGTTTCACATTTCTTGCAGTTGGTGTACTTCATGCTGACTTTGCATAAATCAGCCATCTTTGTTTCCTGGTCTTGTCAACACCTTGTTGCCAGCGTCAACAGCTTGCATTTTATAGACAGGAAACATAAGTATTGTTCCACAAAATGTCAATTGCTAGGAATAGTTTAAAAGGCTTACGTTCATGCTGTTTTTATTCAGTCCGTCCATAGGCACTGTGAAAGTTTAATCAAATTAGAAGGTTATGATGTCACAATGATAATTTTACTAAGGGTTCAGTGGGGACTGAAGCATTTATCATCGAGTATTTATCATTTCTGAAGCACTGTTTTAATATAAATAATATAGGATACTTGGATTAAGAGGGGTGATGAATTTTTGATAGACGTGATCGTTTGGTGGATCTGTAACAGGAGCACCTCAGGAAGTGATTTCCACAAGCCTTTTGAAAGAGAAACTTTCAGCAGGAGAACCAAACCCGCGTGGTCTCCAAGAAGCTGAGAAATGACATTGCTTTATATTGCATCAGGTTTTTACATCACAAAACCAACACCATCCAAACGGGGTCCCTAAATTATGCATCCACCGGAACGAGGAAACCTTCTGTTCTGAAGCGCCCCGCGTTCTGTTAGCATTGTCCCGCAAAAAAACACACGGCCTCCGCTCCCCACAATGCTTCGCAGTGCCTTACAGACTCATTAAGCGAATATTTTCTCAATGAAGAGGCGCATTGCTGCAGGGCACTGCACATGTGCCTCCAGGCATGAATTACAATGCAGAGAGGAGTAGAGCTGTCAGAGAAGCACCCCTCGCTACAGCCTGCTGCTGTTTGTCTCTGACTCACTCCCTCACTCAACATGGAAGCAAAATCACCTCCACAAACACACTGCTTTTATTACATTTACTTCAGTTGGTCATCCCATTTTTGCCCCTATTAACTATAAATGTTTGACTGCATATTTTTTTAAAACAAGATCTGGAATAAACTTTGATCTTGAACTAGATCTTTGGAAATGACCTTTTTCCAATATTGGAAAGGTTTTTGCATGACTTCCAGTTGAAATTCTTAACTAGGGCCTCCTCAACAACATGCAGATTCAGCACAGTATTAAAGAGGGAAACAGGAACTTCCAGGTCAAAGGTCAATGAAGAGGGCTAAGAGTCTTTGCACTCCAGTCTCCCTCTGTAATGCATTACCCTCAAACCAGGTCAGCAATGTTGTATATGGCTCAAGTGAGTGATGACATACTCGTTAAAAACTGACTGTCTTTCTTTGGGTAGCATGAGAGCAGACACTGGAAATGTGTTCACTTGCCAAAATGCCAAGCAATTGTGTCTCCTCCTTAATGTGCTATTTTTCAGAAAACTGCTTTGTGCATAAATAAACAGCAGGCGTGGATCTGGAATTATAAAAATGTCACCACAAACCAACAAGTGCAGTTGATCCATATTAAGTCCTTAAATTGCAAGAAGAACAGAGAAAAAAATGCGATGCTTAAGAGTCATTAAACTTGCATGATGGGTCCCTGCACGCAAGCTGAATATGATTTCCCCGCTATTAACGGCAGGCAAGATATAAACAAAGCGAGTGGCTGCACAATATTGTGTGCAATGTCTGCAGCATACTGTCGACATCATAACACATCTATCAAATGTAGCTCGGGCCTACAGCTTGGCTGCAGTTATGTGACACAAATACCCGATTAGGAAAGGGAAACAGGCTCAGCAGACCATTCCTCAGATGAGTCAAAAGTAAACTGTTGTGTGAGTTTGTCTACTGGTACATTTTAATACAGACAAAAATGCACATATGCTCAGGCATTGTTTTTGTCATTTCATTTTTAAAAAAATCAAACAAGCGGACTGCTGTGCTGTTAATTATACATGACTTATTACTGAGGTACTGCTTTTCAAAGACAAGCTGTTCAGAGAGTATGCAGAGATCACATAATCTTGTGCATGAAATACACATTCCTGCAGTTGTGAAGGTTTTACTCAGAAGCGAATGAGAGAATTAGGCCCTTGCACTGTGCCGTGTCCAAGTCATGTTTGATCGGAGCTGTGTGTCAGTGAGGTAGTGTGATGTCAGACCCACTCATCAAAAGAACTATGCTGCCCTCTTTTGGTCTTCTGAGATTATACCAGGAGAGGTCAAAGGTCACCCTGAACACAACACCAACTGGAACACCCATTAGTCATATAGTGTAGTGATTCTTTGTGAGAGAGAGAGAGGGAGAAAGAGCAAGAAAGACAGAGAGAGAGAGAGAGAGAGAGTGAATAAATGAAGGAAAGAGAGGAAGAGAGGGATTATGTTTCCCCAGTGAGGAAGAGAGAGAAGAGAAAAGGGAGAGCATTTGACTAATTAATCTCTGTGAGAAATGTACCGTGGTGTGACTGCAACAGGACTGTCTGCTTTCAGCAGAGTGGGCCGACTAATCATTGGAGTGACAGAGTGCTCGGAACCGTTCCAATCTGGATGAAGATGGAGACGCCACCTTTCCCTATCCCCACTCTGCTCCAGCCTGTCTGAGCCACAGACCACCAGCATCTCAGCCCAGACTGGAATAATCCGGTCCGCATTGTCCTGGCTGCGGAGCGACCCCATCACGCCCCGAGCGGAGCACTTTGGGGGGCCAGTATCCCATCTCAACAGTCTGAACTTGGAGAGCCTACCCACCCCGCCCCCCCCTGCCCTGCCACTCCCCAAATGGCCCAGCCCAGCTGCTCAGCATTGTGGGTTTGCAGGCAGGCGCCACTGGGGACAGCCCTAAAATCAGTACAAAAAAAAACACCCGTGACCCAGTGAGCTGGATGGGACAGATCGACGAGCGCGCTAATCCTGTTTTGCACTTGTATGCAATTGACAATGTTTGGGAGGGGTTGCTGGGAGGCGGGGAGTTGGGGGTGGGAGGGAGGTGGTACAGAGTGGGTTATGGGGGGCACACAGCTTCCCACTACTAAAGCAAGACAAAAACACCATTAAGTCTGCTGGCTGGGAGGCCCTCCAGAATACCAAGCTATCCCCAAGCAGGTTTTTCCCTCCTTTCTCCAGGGAAGATTAGAACACAAGGGAAGAGGGATTTTTTTTCGAGGCAGGCAAGGTAAACAATGGCTAGTGTCCTCTAACCATATGGGTTTAGCGGGTGAATTATGTAAATGGTCTTATCTCAGCTTGTGATCCGTGTTAACGGCAGGGCGGGCAGCCGTGCCACGCGCCCTCGCCCTCTGTCCCGCCCTGACACTCTGTCACCTCCGCACGGATCCCCTGTCACTGCAACAGCACACAGATGTGACACGCGCGTATGAAATATTGATATGGCTGCCGTTGAGTACGGCCATAAATATCTTGTCATCATGTCCATGAGGGCATGCAAACTCATGGCTCGCTTGTTTAGGGTTGTTACTGGCAGAAATGGGTTCTTTTTTCCTGTCAAATACACATATTCCAGTAAATTACAGTGATCTCTTAAACTAATTTAAAATATAAACTATTTATCCACTTACCCTTTAGATTTTTTTTCATACATTTCTGACTTGTTACCTGAATTTCCCCTTTCGGTTATGAGCAGAACATTACAGAAAAGTATTACTGCTGTTTACTACCATTTTTACAAGAGCTGTGACCATGGCAAATTAAATATATGCAAATAATTGTGGCAGAATTGCAATGCAGGTTTCTAATGGGCTCATATTTTAGATTTTTACAGCAAGCTATGTTTTATATATTAGTAATAACCTACTTTTGAATTTAGACTCTATATTCAGAATGACAAAAACACACCTGCTGTTAATCTGAGTCAGTTTACAATGGGATTTTTAAGTATGTTCTTGCAAAGAATTTACTTCATGGGGCTTTCCTTGTTTAAATGTTTTTTTTCTTCATTTTTTTGCCTGAAATTAGTTTAAAGGCCGGTCAGGAAGTCTGACTGTGTTAAAAGAGAGAACTGAAACGTTATGTTGCGGAGCAGAACAGCTCATGAGTGACTGCCGTTCAGCATCTTTTTATATATCCTCAGTGTGGAGATTGGCACTATGCTTTAAAGGGATCTGGGGCTTCTGGGCCCCTCCGCATTTAGAAAGAGACGTTGCTTTGCATTCAGCCCATCTCCAAAATGAACACCTGCCCGAAGCAATGACCTTCTGTTTCCTTTAGACCCCGTCCACGGCAACAACTAAACCTCCACAGCCAACTCTTGAGTATAATTGATTGCATATTTTCCTCTGAAAATTAAGCACTAAAAATATTGAATTAAGCTATCATACACACTGGTTAATTCATTTCCTTTTGTCAAGTTCAGACTATCATCACACTATCGATGAAATTTCAGCACTCTAAATGAAAATATATCAGGTCATTCCTTTTATTATGAAATATTTAAAAAATGGAATGTCTTGCTTGTTTTCCTTTGGTTCATTTTGTTCTGTTCTCAAGTAGTTTAAGTAGTTTTAAAGTACAAAATTATAAATTATACATGCTGGGGTAGTGCTGCATTCATGAATTTATTTAGTTTTGTTTTTCATGTATGCATATGAACATGAATTTGCAATAAGCAAGCAATTTCATGAGAGTGTTGAATATATAATGTATTTGCAGTGATATCATTGTAGGTATATATGTTATATGTAGTATATAACATGTATCATCAGTATAGACAGTGACCAACACAATGAAACACCAATTTGATAGGCTAGGGGGCCACCACCATTTTTTATAATAATTACAAATATATTGTGAATATAATCACATATTGCTGCTCTCATCTCAGTTTGAATCTTTTGGTCAACAGATCTCAGGTTGCTTTCCAGTTTTATCTTCCACATTGATGTAATACAGACACCAAAATCCTCGGGCCTTTGCTTAGATCCAAGTGCTTGTGAAATATCTCTAAGGTGACCTGTCTTCATCCCTGAAGCTGCCACCAAATGTATTGGAACTGTCACCCCTCTTTCAGAGTAACTGAGGTCTCCTGTAGCCATCATGCTACACATATCACATATCACAAATGGCACTGGTGGTATTTAGGTTGAAATCATGGCTTAACCTCCTTCCCTCCTCTGTCTGCATAAGAGCATGTATGTGTATATGTATGCATGAGTCAGTATGTGTGTGAGTCTCTGAATGGGCACTTTTCTTTCACGACATCACGGCTCTGTTCTGTCCTTGGGTTTGCTGGACAAATTAGAGCTTCACTCTCCACATGGTACAGAATAAATAAATGTTTGGTCCTGCTGTCTGTTAGATGATTGGTCTGCCCCTGACATGAGCACCTGTAGATTGCCACTAGTCTAGGATAGACCACTGTCATTTGCCATAGGTATGAACAAAACAGAGGCAGGAGTAAAGCTTCAGATAAGCTTTTTGCATGTCTGCAAATGTATGCATGAATGAGTTTGCATGCATGCATGCATGTCTGTGCATGAATCTGCATGAATGCCTACATGCATCACCCTGTGTGTGTGTGTATCTCAATACTTGCACATGTTTTATGAGTTTATGCATAAAAGCATTAGCATGCACAAAGTAGGCTGTGCTTTTGTTTTTTGTTTCTTTTTAAGTGTTTGAGGTGTACATTTCCTCCATATGGTCTACTGTCATGTGTAAGTCTCACAAGCTCACTGGCCCCAAAGGTTCCTGTGTGCTTATTTATTTCTCTTAATAGAAAACAAAACGTTTCGTCATTTTTTCCATCAAATAATGGGAGTTGTTTCTTATTAAAAATATTGTGAGTCTTGTGGGCTTCTGTAAAATAATTAAAACGAGAGCCGCAAAATTTTCATGTCATTAAAAATTCATTTTTGGCGGTCAGTCAAGCATAGTTGTCTTTGAAACCCCTTTTCAGATGCTAAGTGTTAATAAACTCCCAGAAGAATGCAGACTTGATTGAATTTCCCATGGATCACGGGAGGGAAAGACGGTGTGGTGGACCTGTCAAGGCGGGACGCAGCCGCGTAATTGTTCCCGATGCGTTCCCTGCTAATTACCGCTGCTGAAAGTAATCTCCAAAGATTATGGCAGCTGTCACAAATAACAAGCAAGTGATTCCATGCTACATTACAGGAGTGTTTTTTCAGCGTCTCCTCTTGGCACAGGAGAGTGCTGCGCCCAGGCCCCCGTTAATGAATCTCTTTCTCATTCTACCAGGCTGATGTTTCCATTTAACGACAGCATGCAGACGAATCCGAGGTTAATTTCCCCCAACTCCGTGGGGTTCATTATTTTACCTGACACCCTGGATACCCCATTGCAATTCTAATAGGTGGCTAATAGAAATTAGTTTTGATTAATTTTGCCACTTGACACCAGGCCCCATTTTGTTCAAATATCAGGTAGCTGTGTGGATAGGCAGGCATCTCCACAGAGACTGTTTTTTAAAGAATGTATCAGAAGTGGATTAGAGGCAGTAAGAAGCCAGCCTCTAGGGTGTCCATTCAGAGAGTGCCTGCATAGCTGACAGTGTGTGCCTGCTGTGAGTGGCACTACGATTGTGTGAGATGCCACTGAGGCTTGGTTTCAGGGAGGTGGGGGGTCTGGGAAGACTGGCATGGCGTGGGGGTAGGGGGAAAAGAGGAAATGAGTACAAATTAATTTCCTGCCACAAAATTATCAAAGAGACAAATTAGCATTTCCCAAAGATACCAGGCCATTAGGTTCACTTCGATCTCACTATCTCATTGGTTCACTGTTCCAACTGAGCACCAGAGGCAAAAAATGGGAAATTCCTCTCGTATACACACACACACACATTAAATGTGTACACATTCTCTCTCTCTCTCTCTCTCTCTCTCTCTCACACACACACACACACACAGTGAAACAACCTATTTTCTCACCCCACAGCGCTTTCCTGTCCGTTGTTCCACTCCTGTCCATCTGTCTGTCTGTCCTCATTGCTTATGCCCCATTGTTGTACAGCATGTATCTGGAAAATCATTGCCATTCCAACGATCACCTCACTCTCGGTGAAGTTTCCCCTCTTCAGCCCCCATGTTCCCTTATGTAGGCACATAAGCCTACAAACATGACCTGTATGGTTCAGTGAACTAAGGCCTTACTCCCTACCCCTTTGTTATCACTTCTTCAGAAGGATGACCATTGGGTGGCCTAGATTCTTTTAGATTGTATTATTTGCAGTTTTGTTTAGTTATTTATGTTTCTTTTTAGGCAAATAGAGAAGGAATCAAAATTTGTCATGAGAGGTTCTTTATCATTTTCCTCCTCTAATTTGTGCCTTGTTTTCTAGTGCTGCAGAAGATGCCAGTATGTAAATGTCTGATGTCACATGAAAGGAATTTATTAATCTCATAAAACTCAGTAACGTCATTGCACATGCCCAATCTTATTTAGTTTTGTTTAGTTTTATGCAAAAGGGGAGAAACACGCATGTTACAAACCATTTCCATCGTTCAATTCCCAGAGGAGCAGAATAGGATTGATGTCTAAAGTAGACTTTCTATATCACCATTTTTCTGCACAGTTTGCATGATTTGTCCACATGATTGTGCGTGCAACTGAAGTTCCAATTAGCGGTTTCTGTCACTGTCGTAGCAAACCGCGCAGACGCGAGGGTTTAATTCAGGGGATGGCACTGAAGCGGTTAATGTCGTTTGGCGGTGCCTATAACACTGAATTTTACTAAACCTGTAAACCAAAGCTTGTCTGGGGATTCGGCATGCTCGATGACAATATCATGAAGGCTGCCTCACCGCAGCTGTCACACTCGCAATTGCATCAAAAGTCTGGGAGAACTCGCGCTAATCTCTGCGCTACCGCGTGATGGTCTTTGATACTGACGACAGTGTAACTGTCTTGCATTCAAGGAGAGAAAAGAAGAGAGTGGAGGAAAAATAAACAAACAAACAGAAAGGAAGAAAGAGAGAAAGACATGATGGCTGCTTGCACCTCCAGCTCCCTGCCAAAGGTTCTGAAGGAAACCAGAGAAAGAGTTAGGTCTGAAGGGAGGATCCCCAAATTGGAATGGACTGGGGAACCAGTCTCTCTTTGCTGGGGGGAAGGAACCAAACGGGGCGGTGGCAGCTTTGAACTAGTGCTGCAGGAATGCAAGAAACATGATTCTTCCCTGACATCGTTCTCTTGAATTAAAAAAACAAACATTAAGCAGTAGTCTAGATCACAAAAGATGATTTCCTTTTCTTTTGCGTAATATCTTGATTGGTGTCAACAGGAAGAAGTGTTCTTTAGGCAGAGTTAGCTAAGAAAAGAGAGGAGAATCGTGTTCCATCACAATTCCAGTGGTGAAGACAGGAACTAAAGGTCAGCTTCTTTTGTGCAAACAGGTTTACTGAAAAATACTTAAAGTGGTTGAATGTGGATCTGGACAACCCTTGGAGTTGAGTTTTTTTTGTTTAAACTGACCTGTTTAAAAGAGAATTGTACTCTTGCACATTCATGAATGCAAACTCAATTAGTGTTATGTTCTGCAGACTCCTAGATGACTAATACTAGTTTGTCTGCCAGGACCAATGACTTACTACAACCACTAAAATTTTCTCTTTGCCATTCCAGATATAGCAGCCCTCCACTGTTAACAAACCTGTTTTTTTTTTTGTTTGTATTTTTGATTTGTTTTCTTGCCTGTAAAATGTATTTCTACACATGCAGTGAGTTGCACACAAAGACTCGTGATAAAAAAACCCTTTTTACTGATCAAGGCTATATGCTTTCAGATGAATAAAAGAAAAAGTTTTGTGTGAACCTGTCATGAATTCATCTTGAAAACAAAAATGATTAAAAATGCATGTTTTGAAAGAGCTCCCTATTGTAATGAGTAGGATTCCATATTGTATAAAAATAAATGCTATGACATTTGCAAGGATAAACTGAGGATAAACTGATGCATTAAGGATACTATTTATAGGAAGCATTGTCACCTAAATGCATGAACAGAACAATAAAATAAAGAAGTTCATTCAAATTGCAATGTATGCTTTCTGTGCTTCAGGATGTATTCCTTAACCTACTATCTCCAGCAGCTATTTGGCTTTAAAAAGGGGGGTGAAGCTTTTCCACCTAGAATTCAGACAGGTAAAACAAAAAATTGATGAAAGCATCAACATTGGTATATAATCTCACCCAGTGTCACAGTCACACTACAGCAGCAGCTGACTGGACCTAAATGGACCTTACCTTACCCTCAGCACTACTCCTGATGGATTCCCGACTGCCATGGATGCGCATCCTAGATGCCAGGTGTGCTCTGACTGGTGGGGGGTTTCACCGTACCCCCTCCCCCCACCCCCAGTGTGTCACACAGGGGAGACAGCCACCTGACAGCATTCTCCAGGCATCCCCAGCAGAAGGTCACCCGGAGGTCCGCCATCGCCTTGCCCTCCAGAACAAGGCAAGGAGCAGAGGTGGCAAACTGAACATGGTACACAGAGGCACTATGACTCGGTGGAGGCCCTGACAAGGGTGTCAGACTAACGCCCAACAAGGAACGCAAGGCATGTCAAAGTCATGCTGTGACTCCCTGTCACAGACGCGCAGGGATGACAGACAAGGGGAATGTTGGTGCGGGATTCCGTTCATTGCACACGTTGAACACAGCAGATCTGTGCCATCTATCTGCTGCTCCTCTGCCTCTGTCCTGGGTTATTGTTTCATCCTGTGGTTGATCACTGTCACCAAGGGCTTTCATGTACTGGAAAACAGAATCGGCTTTAATCCACATTAGTCCATGTCACAGTCCCAGCGGTGTTTTGACCCCATGGATCATCGCTCACTGTGCCCTTATATCTTGCTACAAATAGCACTGAAATTTGTCGGAGACTATGATGGGTGCCTATTTTTGCACAGACAGACAGAAAAAAACAATGACACAGCAATGCTTCATTTTGGTCAATCTAATTAATTAAGGAAATAAGATGTGATTTCAACTACATGCAGATATAAATCACAGACAATACAAAACAGCTTAAAATAACAATACAACTTTGATATCTAAAATATAGTTTTAAATGGTCACAGATTGCAAGCTAATTCAATATCATTCCAGCATGGATTTTTTGTAAATTTTCACTGCTAATTACATCAAACTATAAAAACTATTAAAAATGAAGATAGCTAAATCTACATGCCTTTAAACCTTTCCTTCGTCTTTAAAACCTGATTGCAAATGCATGTAAAATGCTTGATCAGCATTCGGGCACCCCTTGCTGTTTGATGTGAAATGTGTCTTATGTGAAAATAAGGCAAAATATCAAATGCTTTCAGGCACAAAATTGCATTTCTAAATTCAGCTTTTTCCTCTGTGAATGTTGCTCAAATCTCATGTGCTAATCCAAGCGACCTGTCTGTGGACATACACAATTGCACAATTGCATACATACATGCATACACACATAAGTACACTCACATGCATACATATACACAATTGCAGGTGCTCATCTTGAAAACACATGTGCTTCTTTAGTTGAATAAGGTCAAACGCGGTTGGTTTATTGAAAAGAGGGTAAAAAATGATAGACCTTTAACTGTCATTTTCCTGTTCATTTAGCGGAATAGATGAAAGCATCTGAGGAACCAGTTAAGCTGATTTGCTGTGGTGTGGTGTGAGATTAAAGCGGCATTTGGCTGCTCTCTGAAAGCAGCTCAAGGAAGGCCTAGCTACAGGAATCCACACCATTCAAACTCAGTAATCACACAGTAGTTAAATAAGCACAATAGCAGGGTTTTACAGCCATGGTGGTGGAACCAAATAACTCCAACCCTCACCCCCTCCCCCTCCCCCACCCCCTTTCCATATCCTGGGAATTTTCATAAGGACTACTTGAACCTTGGCCTCCATCCTGTCAGCTGCAGAACCTAGGTTTCAGTTGCAGCATGGACAGTGTGAGGTGGCTGGCTGTCATTGAGACTGTTTGAGAGTGGATGTGTGTGTATATGTGTGTATGTATTAATGTGTGAGAATGCAAGTGAGTGTATAGGTATGTTTAAGAATGTCTGTGTGTGTGTGTGTGTGTGTGTGTGTGTGTGTGTGTGTGTGTGTGTGTGTGTGTGTGTGTGTG